>VZSR01001831.1:2281615-2316772 GCA_013398615.1 Brachypodius melanocephalos | reverse complement strand
AACCCCTTGCCATGGACAGAGACACCTTCCACTACTCCAGGTTGCTCAAGTTCCAACCAACCTGATCTTGAACTCTCCCAGGGATGAAGCAGCTACAGCTTCTCTGGGTAACCTGTACCAGTGCCTCACCACACTCATAGCGAAGAATTTTTTCCTAATATTTTATGTGAACCTATTCTCTTGTCAGTTTGCAGCCATTCTCCCTTGTCCTGTCACTACATGATATTGTAAATAGGCCCTCTATTATAAAATTAATGGTATTTTCATATATTTAAGGACTCAAAATTCTAGAGAACTTAATTACATATGGGAGTATACTTTAAAGATCTATATAAAATGCTATAGATAGGACACTGAACAGCAGATCAAATACAGGCATTTACTATCCTTTTCCTGCTTCTACTTGCACACATTGGCAACCGTGAGGTGAAGACCTATCTGGGAAGAGTTATTTTTTCACACTAAGATTTTATTATTGAAAGAAAAAAAAAGCAGTTATTTATACTGTGTTTCCCTAACAAGGTTTCCTTAATTTGAACTTATATTAAGTAAAAAAATTAAAAACTTGGAAAGAACTATTTCATACAATCAAGGCTGGAAAAAACCTTTAAGATCATCAAGTCCAACCATCAAGTTCTCATTATTATTGTTTTCTCAAAAAAATATTTTCCAAACCCCAAAATGGGGTTGCACAGTCTTCCCCTATGACGTCCTATATCTAAGGAAACTCTGGAGATGATAGGATGAGGCATAGGACAGGAGAGGCAGCGAAGCACCAGACGGCCGGTACCTTCTGCGTGGCCTTCTTCCCGGAGGCAGGTAGCAGCCTCATCGTCTTCTGCCCCGTGACTCCCACCTGTGGATGGAAGAGACGCTCCTGGAGCGGGGCCCGGAGCGCCGGGACGCGCCTCGGGCCTCTCGCAGGCCCCGCCGCACGGCTGCCCCTCGGCCCCACGCGGACCGTACCGCCTCGCCCCGGTGCCGGGATGCTGCTAGCACTGCCGGGCCCACCTGCAGGTAATCCACGCGTGCCAGGCTCGGCTCCATCGCTCCCGCGCGCCGCTCCCGCGGGCACAGCGCGCCTGCCGCCCGTCACCGCAGCAACCTCGGCGAGGAGCCCACCTCCCAGCGGGGGGCGGAGCCTCGGCCACACGGGCGCTACAATTGGCTGGAACGCCCCAGGGGCGGGGCGACGGGCGGGCAGAGCCGGGAACGTCCCGGGGCGGCTCCGGCGGGAACAGCGTTGAGGGGGATCCCAGTGCTCGGTGCCGAACTGTACGCGAGGAATGGTTTATTTAACAAAGAGGCCAAAAATACAAGTCTTGCACGGAGTCTGAGTTTAAAAAAGAAATCTTACTCTTCCCAGAATAAACACACTGAATTAAGAAAGGGTCGGTGCGGGCACGTGTATACATAGACATGTTAAACGGCGCTGTTGACACTACATTCCCACTTACCTGGTTCTCAGCAGCTTCTTGTAGTCATAACCATGAGTTCTGGGCTTACACGCGTTATTAGCACCACTAATAAAGAACAAAGATTTCAAGTAATCATCCACTGATCTCTGGTTGGTTTATTGTGGTATGAAAAATCCTATTTTGTAACTGGACACTGCAAGTAACAGAGTATTACACTCTATCTGTTAATTTTTTGTCCTCAAATTTAGTGTAAAGAATTCTCCATATGTAATCATAAACCTGTTAAAATATCAGCAGTCAATATCATTAAACCTTTTTAATGCATAAATGCGAAAAAAAAAAAAAAGTTATGGTAGTTCTTCCGTTTAGACAATTAAAATGAAGAGAGCAATCTTTTTGTGGTGAGTTAATAAAAGTTCCTAAGACTAAATTCCAGAGAAGCTGTACATAAAGTTATTTAGTGCTAAAAATCTACAATACATTTTTTTCAAGTATAAGATACTGAAATATTATTGCCAATAAATAGTTGTGCTGTAGTCGAAGCCATGGTTCCTTTGTTGAATCATTCACATCTCAGCATATTAGGATTTAGTTTCTCACTGAGTTTATGTATTAAAATTGCCAACTCTTCTGTTGCTTGGGACTTATCCTCCAACAGTTCATAGCGAAGACTGGAGATGTCCTGTTTGATTTCCTTTAATTCACCTGCAGTAATAATGGAAAGAAACATTCATTAGCAAAGTTTAATATTCAGTCTATACTCTTCTGTTAAGTTACATCAGTGCCTATTTCAGATTATCATCCCAAAATGTCCATGAGAGCAGGTACAGGGTGGGTCGGGAGGATTTACCCCTTCTTCATTCTCAATGAGCTGTGTCTCCATCCCTAAATAGTACTGAAGGAATTTTGACAGTCCATTAGGGTCTCACATTGTGCTCCACCTGTATACAGAACACCAAAGATTCCCAAAGGGCTGTACAAAGGTTAATGAATTAATCACACCAACACTGCTGAACAGCAGGTAAATATTAGTATCCCCTTTTTAGAGAGAAAAGGAAAAGAGGTTTTTTTCTGAAAGGATGTGCCAGAATCACAAAGGAAAA
This sequence comes from Brachypodius melanocephalos, assembly GCA_013398615.1. Taxonomy (NCBI): domain Eukaryota; kingdom Metazoa; phylum Chordata; class Aves; order Passeriformes; family Pycnonotidae; genus Brachypodius; species Brachypodius melanocephalos. The sequence continues at coordinate 2,314,251 of VZSR01001831.1, read as the reverse complement.
GTGTGGCAGAGGTGGCAGTAACACTCACAGCTTCTGAGTCTCTCTCCTCTTCCTTACCAACGTGCTTGGAATTAGAAAAAGTCAACCAATTTAACATGACGTTATAATTTGACACAAATATAAAAAACACACTTAAACAAAGACAGCTGTCAAGGCCAGGCTTGTAATAAGCAGCAGCATGTTTTTCCTTGTAGAATATTCAGTTTGAGAACAAAAGCTTTCAAAAATGTTCAAATGCTGTTCTTCTAGCAAGTGTGAGGGATGTGAATTCTTACACAGTGTCTGCCTCTGGAAGTGATTTGTCATGTATGAAATAAAAGAGTATGAAGAGACATCTAAATTCTCTAGTGATGCAGAACAGGGAAAATCTCTAGGCTTTTGTTAAAGTAGTTGTAGTACATAGAAAAACCAATGTTTTCTGTTTAGGGTATAGCAGACTCGAGGAATTGTGTCTTCAGAGGCTGAGTCTAATTCAGGTACCAATGAGATGCTCAGGACACACAGAGCACTTGGCAGCAGTTGAAGACTGAAACTCAAGGGTTACTCGCCCTCCTCAAAAGTGGGCTTTCCTCTACAAAACCTGATGCCAAAGCCAGAACCACGATGTCAGTAAACCCGGATTCTTCTGCACTGTCTTCCTAATTTAAACACATCTCTGCCAACACCAAAGTGGCATCAAGGACCTGGAAAGGGCTGGCGCTGCTGACGACAGAACAGTGTTTTCACCAGTCACTAGGTAGATAATTTCCTACATCACAGAGCAGGAACAGCAGGAAAGCAGTGGTAATTCAGGAGAGCAGCACACTGGGAGGATTTACTTTTAGGAGCCTTTCTACTTTTGTCACTGACAATCACAGCAGGAACAGGAGGAAAGCAGTGGGGATTCAGGAGAGCAGCACATTGGGAGGATTCACTTTTAGGAGCCTTTCTGCTTTTGTCACTGACAATCACAGCTCTGTACAGCCACACAGGATGAGGAAGTGTCAGGATAACAGTGCACAGTGATGCCTTTCAAATGCACTGAGGAAGATTTAATTTAATCTTTTTTGCTCCCTGCTTCTTGCTGCAGAGAGTTACGGGTAAACAGAGAGCAACTAAGGAGCAAAACAGAAGCTTTTCTGCCTTAGCTGAGATCTGAGCAGCTCTTTCAGGCCCCTCACATCACACATGCACAGAGCTGCCTGATGCTGCCATGCCAGTAAAATATTTTCTGACCCCAGGCTGCCCATCACTGCATCATGCTATTGCTTGATAACATTCTAGCTAGAGTTTGTGTCTGGGGATCTGCCCAGAGCACAAGAGTTTCTTTGTTGGACTACAGGCCTGTGTTTCATCCCTGGAAGGTTGGAGGAAGGAGGACCACCTTTGCCATAATCTCATTCCAGTGGTGAGTTAGGATGTGCACCTGGAGCAAGCATCTCTGACACCTGCCAGGGATCTCAGATTCACTGTTTCTCAAAAGGTCTCTCATTAAAATAGAGGTTACAGTTGTCATTTTTTTATCACCATGCATCTGACTGTGGAGCTTTGTTTAATGATGGGCAGCTTCACAGATGATTATGCCTCATAGCTTTATGAAGGAAGGCAGGACAAGTAGTTCATGGTGTTAAGTGGTAAATTGTGTGCAATTGTGTGTTCAGATGAATGAAACAGAGAGGAAGCTTTGATTAGGACTCTCGAAGTGTGAATACAGTTAGTGGTTCCTTCACAGATTTCCTCTGCACATTATCTCATTTTCTATCTGTAAAATGAGGCCTGTAATATTTCTCAGTTCTACTTTTTTAGTCCTACTTTTCCATTTTTTGATGACATAGGCATACTTCCATTACTATCTGAGTTTCAGTGCATTTGAAATAGAAATAATCCCTCTTTTCACTCAACCCCTCCCCCATGCATCACTGCAATATTGGTTCCTAATACAACCTGAAAAAAATTACCTCTGAATATTGCAGTCTCTTTCTTACCTTCATTGACTTCATCATTTTCTTTGTCCACTTGTGCTTTCAGAACATAACGTTTTATAAGTCTCTTCATTATTTGCTGCCAGATTAAAACAGTTAGATAATCAGGTGAGATTATATAATTAAACATTGTTAATTTTTCTTTCTTAGCTCTCTCTGTCACATCTGCCTAAGAGAAAGAATGAACAGCCTCAGATGAAACACTTGCCTCAAATGGGCTTTTCTCTGGGCATGCTGAGAAAGGAACAGCCAACCTAGTCAGCTTTCACATCCCTTACCCAGAAACGCATTTCAAATATTCCTTCCCCAGTTCCAGACGTTTGCTCCTCACACTTTCCCAAGTGGGACATCAGAGACTAATTTTAAATACTGCATGAGCTAGTTTTGAAATGCTTCTAATAACAGGCTTGGACAATAACTGTCTTTTTTTCAAGGAGCATCCTAGACTTTGATTTCTACAGGAGATTTTTTTTACCTGGTGAAGGCCAAATGTACTTGAAACACAAAATTCTGCTAGAATCTTCTCACAGTTCTATTACTCAGGACAGTAATCACTGTATGTATTTACCTGATAGCGTGTTGGCTGATTGAGAATGCTGTTAAAACTGTGGGATTCAAAAACTCTGGAGTTCGACTGAGTGAAAAGGTTTAACTAGGAAAAATAAGACAAAATTAAAATAAATTACGGAATTCACAGTTAGGATTCAGCTCCATTATTCTTTTTCTTTAGACATACTGGGGATCTTTCCATCTTTTACTATATCAGAGTATAATTTTTTAAAAAACCAAGATTGCCTTGAATTATATGTTGGCTTTTTGGGTTTTTTTTCTTTTTAAATGCTGATAATTTTAGGCATCCTGTTCTGAGGACATAGGTTTAAAATACCTTTAATCAATGTTCAAGTAACTCCTTGTGAGAATTATTTGCATCTTTGAACACTTGTCAGTTTTTGTTTTGTTTCCCCAGATTTGGTTGTTCTAACAGAATTTAAGTCTATTTCTTGTTTCATGCAGTATGTTTAGGCAGCCTGAAATTGAGATTTATTGATATAAATGATTAATTACTCTACTATCATCAGAAGCATGGATTATAGGCTAAAACTAAAAAGAAAAGAAGACTGCTGGAATGGACACACAATTCTCCACTGCAATGAAAAGATCTCAGAACCTACCCTTGATTTGGAGTTGCCCATTCCCATTTCAATGTCCTTCTGTAGCCGTCTCCTCCTGCACTTAGAAAAGTTAATGATCCTCATGATAAAATAGAAAAAAGATTTGGGGCTTGGTACAAGACTGAAGGGTGGAGGTAATGTTTTTCCATCATCAAAATATGACAGCCAAAGTTTAGAACGAGCAAACTTCCATTCTACATCACTGTCATCCTGTGTTAGGAAATAAAACACATGATGCTCTTGGTTTTTATGAAATGTAAAGCTTCATTCCAATGAAATGGCTTTGAAATATATTTCTGGTTTTAGATAAAATGTTATTTTCTTGCTAGTAAGACTTCCAGCAGTTCTGCAAAAATGCAACCACTTTATTTAGTCTATTTTAACCAAATTTCAGTTGTTTCTTTATGGCAATATTTCATTGAGAATGCTTAGTTCAAGCACATGAAGCATTTAAACAAGCATAATTTTTGCATCAAGTGAAAGCCAACATATAAACTCTCTGCTATTTAAAGTGGAGCTCTCAGAGGTTTTTCAAGTCTTGTTTTTCTTATTAAAGTGGTCACATGAGTTTGGTACTTGCACAAGTGTTGAAGTATTAAACTCAAGGCAAAAATGGCTTAAAATGGTAGTGCTCACAGCTTTTTACATAACGGGGACAAGCAACTCTGATTTATAATGGAGTATAGAAAATACAAACTTTGTGGTTCTGAAGAAATTGTGTTAAATACTGACAAACTTATTTTGTCCTAATGCATTCTTACTGAAGTATTCCAAGGCTGGATTATAGCTAGCTTTCTCCTGCTGAATTCCCTAACATTTCCCAGAACTCAATGAAAAGACTGGGAATGACATATCCATTTGTACACTAAGTCTTAGATAATCCTTCTTCCTGTTCGTGTGGGTGTGTGCCTGCATCTCTGTGAATGTAGTACTCTTTGAACTCATGGTCTGGAAAGCTGGCACTACAAATATTCTTTTACTTTTATTTCAGTAACCTGAGATTTATTTCTGAAACCCAAGTATCTTCAATACTCTACATCTTCTGATTTGCTTTTTATTTGGAGTTGGATGCCAAATGTAATGTGTATATGGCACAAGATAAACTTGTTTACATCCTGTGAGGTTCTGCAGCTTCACTGAGTTGCTAGATAAAGTCAGCCTTATTTTATACATTTTGTGATATCCTTTCCTGTGGTAATCTCTTCTTTGTACTTTTTGCATATCACTGAAATACTTCCCATAACTCTGCCCTTTTTTTCAGCATAACAGAAGAGAACAGCTTGAGAACAGAGCCCACCTCAATTTCTTGATATGAACTGTTGATCATAGCAATCAGCATGTTGAGCAGAACCACCACCATTGTGACATTGTATATGCCATAAAGAACATAACCAATGTTCTCAATGAACTTGTGATCGTATTTGAGGACAACAGAGGTTACTTCAGACAAGCCAAATATTGACCAAAATAAGGTCTTGAAACTTTCTTCCACTCTGTAGGGAAAAATAGAGGAAGGTGTTATTAGTGACCACACAAAGAAATAGTTGTGTTTACAGTGACTGATAAACAATCTCAATTAATTTGTCTGTGAATCAGAGCACTGATCAAAACAACAAACATGCAAGGAAGCATTTTTCACAGCACTTTTCCATTTCTCTTCTGTGCTCCACCTATCCATCACAGCGAATAGAGCAGTAACAATACATGCAGAACAACAGGAACTAGAAAGGCATTTTGTATCAAGTAATATTCTCTTGGTTGCCCACAAGTCTGCATGAATGAAATATATACAGGTGAAATTTTTTCAGGCTGGAATGGAAGCTTCCATTTACATACAGGGAACAATTGGTCTTCTGTGTTCTGCTTTCTGAGGTCTTCAGTTTTATTTTAATGCTAAGAGAGAGCACACAATATCTCACAGACTTTGTTATATTACTGAATTTGATTGGCTTTTTACTTACAATGAAACCTCATACTTACGTTGTAAAGGCCGGGTTTAGTTTAGCTCCAAGGTAGTAGGAGTACAGTATGAACATTCCAATCATAAATGCAAGAAATACCATAATAAAAAGGACCATAAACTTGAAGATGTCCTTAACAGTCCTTCCAAGTGAGATCTGCAAGGGCCCAAAACTCTCATTTGCAGGCAGGATATATGCGATCCGAGAAAAGCTGAGAACAACAGCAATTGCATAAAGGCCTTCAGATATTATCTGGGGATCAGATGGGAGCCATTTATCTCTAGCTGGAAGATACAAAATAGACGGAATACTCATTTATCACAATCTTGAGGAATAAACCTTGGTAGGATTTTTCCATTAAAAAAATCTGAATTTAGTTGAGACAAATATTTGAAGACTCTAATAGTTGCTGCTCTATTCCTATTTCTTTTAAATCACAAATTATGAATATGAGTTACATTACCTTCTGTTAGAAAAAAAGTGACTTAAAGAAACATGGCATTTCCTTCTGCAGCCTGCTTTTTAACCTGAACTAGACAATAACTAATTCCTTACTGCATTTTTAACAAATCTGTATTAGCTATCTCAACAAGTACTATGCTAAAGCTGGAAAATTTATTCCTGTTTGGTGTTTTATTCATGGGAAGTTAAGTGTTGCCTGATGAACAATTTCATTTATTAGTCACACCAAGCTTTTGCTTTTTGCAGGATGTAACTTAGTTCCCATAGTGACCATAAAGACTTTTGCCAAATACCTCAAAAGAAATAGGATTGTGGGTTTTACACACAATGTGCACAGAAAAAATTGAGTTATATAGAAATTCATAAATTACTATGTGAATTCATGCACCATCTTAGAAGAGCAACAGTGAATTAAAATGTGTTTCCTATCAAAACACCCTGTGTTTCTAAGTGTGTATTTACATATTTAGAAATACAGGGTATTTTAATATGAAACATATTTTAATTCAGTTGTGATTTGATATTTACATATGCTGAAGTTCAGATTGATTATATTGCAATTAAAGTAAGTAACAAAACCAAGTCTGCTGCTACAATATATTGAAGCCCATCCTAAAATACACTGTCAGCAGCATTTTCTTGTGTTGCAAATACAGATTAATCATACCTTTATTGACAATTTCTGCACTGCAATAAGTATTTAGTAGTTTTATTCTACTTAAGCAAACCTTCACAGGGTCAGCATCCTTCCTTCAGGAGGAAATTCTGATAGATGTTTATGAACATGAATAATTATCAAACAACTGAACCAAGAAAGGAGAAAGGAATCACATCAACATTTTATCTGTTGTGCAAGTAGCCAACAATAAAATATAATTTCCAAATATTTAAAATCAAGGGGGTCAAATTTAGCTCTAGGGTAAAGAGAGGCATCTAAATGCATCCTTCAAGCTTTCCTATGTTCAGATCTTTTTGGCAGAAAAACTAAGCTCACCATAAGTAAAATATTCAATTTCTGGAGGAAGTGTGACCTCAGAGAGGTCGTTCTCCTCAATGTAGTTGTCCACATACTGTTGTGCTTTTGTGGCCTGAAGGAATGCCAGGAGCCTGGCTGTGAAAGCAGCAATGAAAATGGACAGCATCCCGAAATCCAGAACATTCCATAACTGCAAGATGTATTCCCTGGGTCCTTCCAGCCACAGCTCTTTGCATTCTGACCACATCATACCTACAACAAGAAATGAAAAAGCACAGCAATGTTTGCCAAACTGTTGTCATTTAAATTTCCCGTATTCTCCCATTTCATGAAAGTGCGTGACAGCAGTGGAGCAGAGATCCACTTACTTGCAGTATCACAGCATCATCATCCCCTTCACTAAGGTTATTCTCTCTTGGTTTCAACAGGATTGATCAAATAGCAAGGTATTAATTGAGATTAATTAATGGAAATATAGTTCAAATATCACCCCACAGAGGGTAAAGTAGAGCCTTGATTTTGCAGTGAAAGTATTGCGGCCTAACAACAAAACCTCTGTAATTCCAAAGGAGGAAAAATAAAGTGTGGGGAAAAAATGACCTCTTACTTTCTTACCATTTACATTACCAAGCCACTTCTGAATCAGAGGGTTTCATTTTTCCACAAGGACACAACTACCCAACAACACAGATGACCAAATATAAAGGGCACAATTATGCTACATTTTTTCCACTTTACAGAGTAAGATGCTTTTTGGAATACAAAGTGGAATATGGCTATGTGTAATTCAGTTTTCTTACTTAAACTTCTCAAAAATTAACTTATCTGGATTTAATCCAGATCACACCCTCATCACAACCATGAGATGCAGTTGCTGTGAATCAAGATTTTTGCTTGATTCAAAGATGTTTCTTATGGAAAATAAAAACCCAGCAAGTAACAAAGTCTCAACCCCACAAACTTTTTCTTGTTTCCCTGTCTATTTAATTCAAAGAGGCTGCTGCTGCCATCCCAACCACACTCAGAGCAGCCACACAGTGGACTGGAAAGTCCCAGTCTTGTCTTCTGTCAAATGAGCATAAGCTGGAACTCCCAAAAGGCAGCATGCAAGTGATACTCATCTCCCTACCCTGACACAGTTTAGGATAAAGCAGTGCTTAAACCAGGAGATACAAATGATTCAAAATCTGTCCTAATGCCCTGTTACCTGCCCTAAGGGTTTATTAGTTGCTGCACACAGCAGCTGGATCAAAGGTTTGGGACCTGGGCTTCTCTCCTCCTTTTCAGAATTTCTATTTGCAGGAAAATAGGAAGATGAAGGGGTAATATACCTACCAAGAACCCACACCATGATCAGCATTTCTGTCCAGGTGAACTGGGTGGTCTTCACCCTAAAGATCTGCTTGGGGTAATCAGTAACAGTGACATTTGGCAGTGTTGTTATGCCCTCAAATCTGTCTGAAGCATTGAACACCAGTAGGCCTAGGAAAATAATGAAGGATGCTGCGTGTGCCACAAATTTCATAAATGGGCTTCGAAGAATTCTTCCAAGCTGCAAAGGCAGAATGAAAGCAGTCACTCAGTTTTCTCAAAGTAAAACCAGGCATTCCAGAAGCATAAATGGGCACTCAGAGCTCAGGACAGCAAGAAACCTCATTCTTAAAGGATATTCTTCCAAGAGCACTCAACTGTGATGCTTTGCCATTTCAGACAAAAGGCTCCCACAGGGAGCTGCACAGAGTATGCTGTCATATTAGTGAGTGCTCATGTTATTCCATAAGCTCTAGATAGCAATGTTTGAGGGGAAACACTCCAAGGAATTGCAAATGTGCAGTGACAGTGACTAGAGTTTGTAAAGCAAGACCAGGGAAAAATAAATTATTAAAATCACTAACTCCAGCAAAACATTTTCCGTAACAACAAGAGTGTTCTATTAACTTCTCTATAACTACAGCTCTAGGAAAAATCAGTTGTTCTCTTATCTCTGGTTACTATATTCCAGTTCCAGTTCAGAGCTCTAAGTGCCAAATAAGTACCTGTGTCTACTAAAACTAACAACTGTTCCACAAAGCAGACTAAGAAAAATAAGATCAGAAACATGAGCAATTTTTAAAATAAATTCAGCAGGTTTAATTCACATCTGCATCTAGTAAAAGAACAAAAAGCAGCAGTAGTGGCAGCCTGTCTGAAGCAGAAAAGGGGACCAGATGCTTCTAGAAGACCACATGAGCTTTCTTATTTCAAGGAATTGTTTTCCTTGAAATTTGGGTCAGCTACTATGAACTAAGCAAACCATTAAACTGCATTTACTACCTGGGCAAACAATCTCAGGTTCCTTTCCTGCTCCTGACCTTTAGAAAACATTTTGTAATTGCAAGATCCAACAACTGACCTGAATGTATAACGCTTTTATTCGACATAAGCACTGAGGAAAAGCATCAGATGTTTCTGCTGCTGGGAATTAGAGCTCAAGGACAAATGTCACTTCCATATTAGATACCAGCTAAATATATATTAATATGTTCCTATTATATGGAGCTGTGAGGAATATATTTACCAAAGATATTAATGAAAAGTGACATTTCAGAGGATAATCAGAGTAACAATTACATTATTTTCATAAAGTTTTATCATTAAAATAAATAAATATTTAATCCAGAGAAAAGACTGGGATGAGAAAAACCTTATCCTCTTTGAGACGAACTAAAAGAACGAAATATAAAAGAAACTCACATTTCTTTGCTTTACACTTGCTAAGGAAATAAAATTGAAAGACCACATTCAGCACAGGAGTAAATGTACTTAATTTTTTTTTAAATGTTAATGCAACAGAGAAATCTTTCACCTGACTTACCAAAGATCTATCAACGCACCTGATCTGCAAACAATTCATGTGCTACAGACATCAGGATTTCAAAGAGACTGCTGTTCCTTTCCTTGTGAGATCAGCAGGAAAGGTGGGAGCATCCTTAAACTTTAACATATTTTTAAAAGGCAAGAGTTTACAGCTATGCTCTGTTACAAATATACCCCACTACATGGTCAGAATGATACATTTAATTTAATTTCTACTCTATGGTTCGGCTGGCAAACAGATCTCCTAGGGCCGGGATAACAAATACTTTACTTAAGATTAAGTTCTGCATCAGTAAAGTCAACAGATGTTCTGCTAATGGTTTATATGGGAACAGTATGAGACCTTAGGATGCCACCAGAGAAGACTTAATAAAGAATCTGAATGGTGACTTTCAAAAAATCCATGTTACTAACACATATAAATTACACAGCAGACACTGTGAGGTGAGCACTACCTAGGGAAATTTAAAAAACAAAAAAGCTCTCAGAGAAGGTTATTTTTCTTTCCTTCAGCTTAATGCTAATTTATATTCATACTTCATCATTGTGATCCCCTCTTTACAGGGCAAATAACAAGAAACCCCTTAGCATCTTTTGGCTCAAGGTTAGAGATGGCTAAAAATATCATTAATTACTTAAAATTTGGAAGCAGCAGAAATTGCATATTGACTGCCAGAAAAGGAAAAGCAGCTCTGAGAACAGCACAAGACACATAATTTATAAAATTCAGTACCCTGCTACATGGTGCAATCCAATAACCAATGGCTAGAAAGGGAAGGCCCAATGCCACAACCAACACCACCAGACACTTGATAGCTATGGTCTGCTCCCGTAATCCTGAGAGATTTTCATACCAGATTGTCAGTAGCTGTTGCTGACAGTTTGGATGGGCCACAAACTGCAAAGAAAAAGAAAAAGAAAGAAAAACTAAGACATGCTGTCATTAATAAGAAGAGTTATGTAACTGCTATGTGCACAATTGTGATCACCTTGAAGTCTAAATTAACACCAGATATTTAAGAACCATGGCTTTTTTCTCATTTCATTTAAAGCAAAGGTTAATAAATAAAGAAGAAACTGCCACTGATGCCTTAAGTTTTATCTTTCATGTTTTTCAGATTCTGTGCTGCCTAGGGTTGTAGTTCTGAGCCTCATACCAAGTGTCAGTAAGCTCTCTTCACAGAGTAGATAGCCAAACAAATCCTTTCCCAGATGGAGACCAAGAACAAGGGTTACAAGTTTTCAGGCCCAAAAGTATAAACAACGGTGGACTGAAGAAAGAAAAGAAGAAGGATAGGACCTCATAATCTGAAGCTGTAATTGGGCAGTTAAACCTCAATATGCAAATGGACGAAAACTTGTAATAAGTGAGACCTTGTCCATTTTGGGTCTATCTTGGGTGTAGCCCTGGCCAGGCCCTGTCCTGTCCAAGGTATACCCTAAAGGCCTTTAAATAAATATCTACTTTATTTTCTTAGCTCTGTCTAGTCTCTGTTCCAGAACAGCCTTCCCAAGGCATCACCACATCACAAGAGCATGTGGGACACCAGTTAAGCATAAGGGTGAGCAGTCTGGTTTTCACAACAGTTTGAAGAAATCTGGTGATAGAATTATCAATAACTAGTGAATCAGAATAAAGAGGGCTAGGTGTTTCACAAAAAAGGGTTTGAAAATAAATCTGATAACTGATAATTTGTGTTGGGTTAAGAGAGAGATTTGGTATCAGTTAGTTATACTCTAGAAAAAAAGAATTAAAATACTGCAAACCTTGGATACCCATTTTATTATCCCTTGTACTCTGCAGGGATCATTATGTACTACATACACTGTTGTTTGCCAGGTCTTGCTTGCAAAACTCTATCAGTACTTCAAATCTCATTAAAAAGTGCACAGAGGAGTACAACAGGACAGACTTTTAAAAGAAAATCGAATTAAATCACTGGCAATGAAAACAGGAAACCTTAAACCTCTCAAGAAGAGCAATCTGGAACTGCTGCATGAACTTTAAAAAGGGTGGCAATCTTCATAGTTTAATCTATTTTGCTGTAAAATTAAAGTCCCTAAGCATTTTGGTGTGTGAGGCATTAAGCAGTCACTCCACATATTAATGCAGTTTGTACATAAAGTAGAGTGGCCAAGAGAAATTAAATAAAGAGATTGTAAAAAAGTCCTTTAAGAAATTAATGTCGACTCAAACGGCTTCTGTTCTTTTTATTAGGCTGTCACCTTTGAAGCTTATGCACCATAAAAACTGCTAGCCCGGCCCGTTTGAGAAGAAGAGATTGGGTTTTTGTGTTTGTGCATTCTGACATATGCCCCCAGCCTCTTCTTTTGCTAAGTAACTTTCATTGTCAACTCAGGACATCAAAGGGACAAATCCCACAGCAGATTAACTGTGGACAAAGGCAGCAAAGTAAATAATAATTTCAAATTACAAAGACATTTTTAAAATCAAGCTTAAAACCGTAGGGAAGAAACACCCACATCATTCCTTCTGTTACCACAGAGAATAGGAAAAAACAGTAAAGGAGCTTTAAGGAAATTTACCCAGGGCTGGGAATCAGCTCATGGGCCCTGTGGCACCTCATCCAGAGCTCTGTGCTGGTTTATTCTCATGATCTATCAACTTTTTGATCTGACACCAAAAAAAGATCTGCTATAATTAAAAAAAAAAAAAAAAAAGTGGAAGATCTAGTGAATAAGATGCCAAGGGTTATGGGCAAGTTCTTCTCTGACAGTGAGTCTAAAGGCTCTTGAGAGGATCTTAGCAACTTATTTAACTGCTGGCAACTGCACAATGTGCACCACTTCCAAGCGCTTGGAGAGAGCTGTGTCACTTCTCATCCATAAAAGCTCTGAAATTCACCCCTCCTCTCTCAGACTTTACTGAAATACTTTAACTGATGATTATATTGGTTTTTATTTTCAGCAGCTTTAAACTATGCCCGGCCCTGTTGCATGTGCATCTGTATTACCTGTACATTTGCCTGCAGCAAGGAGGCAAGGACAGTAGGTTCACATCCCATTTTACTACTGCTCACATAATCCTACAACTTTGTTCTCCTGCATTTCTCCTCTCACACTATTTTCCATGCAGTTTCTCAATTTTCATTACATATGCTGAACTTACTATCACATGTATCTAATACCTTCAGCTCCAAGCAGAACCCCAGTGAACAAAAATGATGCATGAGAACAGTATCTGGTCACTAAGAGAAAAAATATCCCAATTTTAAAGTAGCTGCTTTTCCAAGCATAATTGACAGTAACACTTCTGATGTTTTCAGTTTCATGACCGTGAACCAAGTCATCAGTATGTAAATATTTTTCTGTATGACTCAGAGTGATTATGTTATTTATTTCTACCATCACAAAGGCTGGGTTTAGATGGAGCAAGAACAAATCTTGGCACACTCTGATACATTAACACACAAAATACAGAGAGAATTTTGCATCTTCTTTCTTATCTATCAATTGAAACTTCAGGGTCTGAAAATTAACTCCTGTGATTTTATTCCAGGTCTTTTTGATTTCACTTAAAAATTACATCCTGATTTTTGTTTCAGCAAGAACTGCAGATTAGTTGGGCCGGTGTCAACTCTTCTCTGGAACTTTTTTGGCAATCTAAAGACAGGGTTGAGACATGAAACTAAAAGCACTACTACAGTAGTAATTCAACATACAGAGCAAGACTAATTTTTTTTTTTTTTTCTCCCTCAATTACCTTAGTCCTTCTCTATTGGGGCTGCAGTTTCAGTCTGAACCTTAGCTTCAAAATCACATCATGTTTAAAAGATGGGCTCAACTTCAGTGCAGTACCTAGAGTTTCATTACTAATAGAATTTAAAACTCCCTTTCCCTAGCAGCGATGTTCTGAGCACATTTGCTACTTCTCATATGTTTTTTCCTGTCTCTCCTCCCTCTGGACAGAGCATAGGCTCTTTAACTATTTCATGGACCTGCTGCTCTGTTTGGCTGCACTGCTGCCAACAGGGAACTGACCTTGATGGACCTGACTTAGAAGCACAGCTATAAATACAGAAAGTTAAGGAAAATAGGCCACATCCTAGCCTGCTTCCTATGGTGAGAGGGTTGAAATAATCCCATGTGGAGTTCCTACATCTGAACCTGTTCCAGTCAGGATATCACTAGGATCTGTCACAGCTCTGACGACACAAATCCCAGCATCAAAGGACCATGACAACGGAGACATTTCCATCCTTGCCATGCCCTGTGTAATGGCCACTTACAGGGAACTGCACATGTATGAATACGGTAACAACTCTGCACCATCTATTTCCTCCCACCAGGATCATTCCTCTTGTAGGTTCTGAACTGTATTTGTCATGAACTGCAGCCAGCACTCCGAGTTTCCCTCTTGCAAGAGAAGGGAACATGTTTGCTATGAGGAATTCTTTCTCTTTTTTTTCACTATTTAGATTTTTGTTATTCTTAACAGATCTGTGTGGCCCTTTGCTCAGTAGTGAATTTCATCAGTGACAACAAAGTCATAAAAGAAAACCACCGCCTTCAGTGTGAAAGCTGAGACATGAACCTCAACGAAGTTTTCGTACTTATTAAACTGCAATAGCATAAAGAATGTATATATTTGGACACTACAGCATGCTTATGCACTTTGATTTTTTTCTTCTGTTCCACTCTTTTAAATCAACTTAATGCTTGTATATATTTACCTTGATTTTTGGTAATTAATATGCATTTATCTGCTGTAGACCAATTCTACACTGGAAATGATGATTTGCTGCTTGGGATCTGTGTTTACAATTTCTGTTCTCAATCTTTTGGGGCTGTCATAAACACTAGCAATCCCCAGTTGTTATGGCAGGGTCCTTACAATTAGTTTTATATGGCAGATTGATTCAAGAGGTGGCCACAGAGCACAGGATTATTTATTCTGAGAGGCACAAGGCTTCTTGTGGAGATGATGAAACTACAATGGCTGTAAGGGATGGAAGTGATGTTAATCCCATAAACAAGTAGCTGTAAATAATGCATAGGCACTGCTGTATTTCCTGGCTCCTCTCAGAACGGGACACAGTATTAACTATTTTCTGTGCTAGCCTTATGTGGGATCTTAAGGAGAGCAACATAGGAACACAATGAAAACTACAATGAAAGGATATGTATTTATGTCAAATATGTGATGCACAACTCCATTTTTCAACACACAACATTCATTCACAAAATACAAACTACTTTGAGAGAGGCATCTACTGAAAACACTTGCCAAAACATCAATAAACATAGGTACAAAGGTGAAGAACTGAAATTAATTGATCAAGCAACCACAGACATATTCCATTCATTTCCAGGGCTGAGTTTTAAAATATTTAAAGGAACAAACACGGTAAATCATGTGGAATTTCTTACTACGACACATAGTTGCAGATGAGCTATTTATGGGTTGAAACCTAGATTTTCATCAACACAGCCTTCTCTTTGGATTAGATATTACATTGACTGACAGGAAAACACAGCCTGAGTGTCACTGAGTGAAAATGTGCCTCCACCGAAATATCCTTTGGGTTAATCAGGAGAAGGATCTGACCAACTGTGCAAAGCCTTGCTAACGCACCTCATTTATGACATTGCAATGTCCTGCCACTTCTCAGTGGTGGCAAGTAGATTAAACTAAAGTCCTTCATTACAGGCCCTTTCTGCCTTATGAGAGTCTTGATTACGCACACCATGTCTCAGTTGTACATCTGACCGCAGGTTCACAACACCTGCAGAAGGAGGAGGTGGCACTGCCCTCCTGCCACTGTGTCTGAGGGCTTTGACAAGTTACCTTTTTGACTTCGTACTTAATGGCCAGCTTCACACGGCTCAGGGACGCTCGGTGCCTCTGCGCTTCCACAGGCTCCGCGTTCAGATCCCCATTCAGAATGGCCTCCACCTCTTCCGAGTCCCGGCACAGATCCAGGACACCAACCACAAAGTCCTTGCACTGCATGGACAGCTTGCGATAGTCGTTCTGGAACAGGAGGCAGACAGAAAATGGCACATGACAAATGTGCTGAAGAGTCAATGGTGAGGAAAAAAGGACCTGCACAAGTTGCTAAAAATGAAGTGTTTGATTTTTACTGGGCCAAGTTTGGAGTGTATCAGACATTACAGAATTTTTGTACAGCAGAATCACTTGTTCTCTGACACAAGGTGAACATCTAACAGCATCTGTTTAACACAGCATGGGAACCTGACATAAGAATGCAATGGAAATAACCTGGATGGGCAAAAAGGGGCAGCTGAACATTTAAGAATTTCACAAACAAAGCAAGACCAGGACTATCAAAAAAGTAACCTCAGTCTCACAAAAACTTTGCTGACAACTAATGAAATAATTGCCTCTGAGGCTACAAATATCTTTTAGCTCTTTCTACACTGCTAAAGTGGCTGATTACTCATTACTCTGATGTACACCAGGTACATTTTCCCCTTTTTTCTTTCCCTCCCTCTTCTTCCCACCTTCCTTGGAATATCTCACACCCAACAATCAGTACAGTGGGTTACAAAGTAACTGCACAGAGTAACTGCAGGACAAACTCGGACACCAACGTTGTGGGCAAAATATCCTGAATTTCCTGTAAGAGTTCTCTGGAAAGAACAGGAGAATTCATCTTACATATCTGTTCAGTCTTTCCAACGACTATCATGTAAGTCAGCTTCAAATACTTGCCACTCTCTAATCTCCTTCCTCCTCAGACAAAACTTTTGTGGCTGCATTTCAGAATTTTAAACTAACTTTGTAAAGCATGCATGTCTGAAATTTTGCCTGTACTTTTGTTTATACTTGTAAATGTCTCCTACCACCTCTGTGACATTACCTATAAAGTCTTATCTTGATCTCTGCTTCAGCAGAAACATCAGTCTTCATTTTTGCGTCCATGTCCTCTCAGACAGATTTCTAGAAATTCCAGATCTGAGATGCTGCCTCTGATTTTCTCACATGACGCTACAGCTGGAGGAGGAAACTTGACTGAATCTGCCAATTTTACCTTCAATGCTCAACTAGAAACAGCACAACCACCTTTTTCAATTACTCCGTGGCTTTTCTTAAGGTTTTTTCCCTCCATCAGGCCACCAAAACACTAATTTTAGCCCTCCACCTCTCCATTTTTTGTATTTAATTGTTCACTTCCAGACACTGCCTTTTCAAAATCACTTTTTGAGGGTGCAGATTTTCCTTTACAGGTGCCCATCTTCTCAAAAATGTTTCCTTACTGCTTCTGTCCTCATAACTTTCTCACTTAATCTCTTCTTTTTTTCTGAAACCCTCACTTTTTCCTCCTTTCCTAAGTAATTTTACCTCCTTGTACTTGCAGTTATGCTAAATTTTCAACTTAGCATCTATATAATGGGACAGAGAAACTAATGTGCTCTCAGTAGTTTCAAATTATTTTGGGAAATGATGGGAAAAGAGGTTGCATAGGGTAAGTGCAAGAATCGGCCATCAATCCCTTAGGTCACATTCAGATATGAATCAAAATGAAACATTGCTGGAGACAAACAAATACTCCTAGAGAAGTTGTGTTATTACACAAGACTAACATCCCTGATACAGACTTGGAAACAACCAGTCCTAATCATAGACCTTAAACAGGATTCTGTTATTTCCTTTGGTCATAGAGGACAAATTAATTCAGTTGTCAGTGAAGCAACAGGATGTAAGGTTATTTTAGATTTGTTTTTGGTAACCAAGGAGAACAGGACAGAAGAGCCAATTATAAAAATAATACTGGGATGTGTGATTAAATTCAGTGAAGGGACAAGCAAGCTTCTGTATGACCAAGATTTAGGACTTTGAAAAAGGAAAAGTCTCATAAAAAAGTTAATCAAGGCAGTGAAATATACTTGCTAGCATGGAGGTCTGAATGCAGATAGAGCTTTTACATGAAATGTGATTAGATCTCAGACATTACAAAGATAAAAACCTTGCAAAAGAAGTCTCCAGGATGGTGGCTAGAAAATAGCAGCAGTCCACAAGAGCAACAGTCTTTCATGACAGCCTAGTCAAGAAACAGCTTCATCACAGAGGCCAAAACTCTAAGTACAAAGTGCTAGAATTCAGGTTATGGAGAAAATTATTAAGCAAAGCTCCAGGAGGTGACACAATGTAAAGAGAAGATAGGGATTTTACTCACTAAAGAAAAAGGAGTCACTGAAGACAATCTAATAAAGCTAAAACTCATACCTTCAGTTTATTCAAGTCCTATGCTGTTTATATTGTTTCCACAAAAGAATTCCTAAATATTGGTGAGAACTCAAACACTCTTCCTTAAGCATCTAATTTAAAGCAGGAGTTGCTTACAAATTTCACTAAAGCTAAAGGAAGTATTTACTAAAGGAGGTGGCTGAGCAAAAACCATCAAAATCATCACACACAGCTTAACATAATTCAACAGGAATAAGACTGATAATCAACATTTCTCTAATAAAGTAGCTGTAAATCTGCTATTCAAAGTGCATGGGAGGATATGCCTCATGAAATTACTTCAGTAATAACAGAACATAACTAAAAGAGAAAGTACATTCTTTCTCACCTGAATTTGTAGGGACTTTTAACTTTCCCAAGGAAAAAAAGTATTTGTTTTACTATTATTTGTATCTAACCTACAGTCTAAAGTGGTATCTTATTAAGGTTTAATAAAGTTTAGATGGTTTTGTGTTATTCAAGTGCTTTATGACATAACACAACCCAAATGCTGTCCTTGTATGAATGAACACGGGCTGTCCAGTTGCAGGGAGAGGTTTCAATTACAAAGTGTTTTCTCATTCTTTTGCTAATTGTGAAGAAATAGAAGATTTCTAATAGCTAGGAAATAACAACAGTTATTTCCATGCTTTGCATGTTTGCCTACCACAAGAGTTACCCAGATTTCTCCTAATAGCAGTAGAATAATAGTGGAAAGATGAATTACATGTTTCTTATTTGGTAGATACGCCACTTGCTTATACAAGTTATGTTTATTGCCAGATAAGATTAACGATATAAGGGATGAGGTTTTATTCTGTCAAATTTAAGGATTAAATACAGCCTACATTACTCACAAATGCTGTTATGAGAACCGAAAACCAGTATGTGCATTCTTAATATCTCACTCTGGCTTTGAATCTTATAGCAGGAAAACTTGTCAGATTTCCCTCTCTAAGTCTTTATTTACGTAAGTATTAGCAAATCAAATTTATCCCAGCCTATCTGATTGCTTTACAGAATTAAACAGACAAACAGTACCCCATTCTCAAACAACCTTCTACCTCTAGGGTGTTGTGTGGATATCAGAAATTTTAATCTATGGTCCCAGTCATCCAAATCACCTCTGCTCACTCCTGAGAACATACAAATGAAGCCACCAGATCAACACGAACAGTTGCACAAATATCTTTGTAACATCAAAAAATATGAGCCTACACTCTGCATTTCCCAGGTTCCACAGCTGACTCCAGCATATACAGGACAACTGATGATGACTGGAATTGCAAAGCTATGTCTCACAAACAGTTTCAGAGGGCTCTGAAACACATCAAAAGCTGGATCTCAGCCTGCCCAAATTTGTGTGTTCTGTTCTCACTCATAACATCAAGCTGCTCTGTGAATGCATATGGAGTCTTTGAAAATGGCAAAGTCTCATAAAAAAAGTTAATCAAGGCAGTGAAATATACTTGCTAGCGTGGAGGTCTGAATGCAGCAAGATGTATTGATCTGTGTGCAAAGAACGAAGCACATGAACAGAAAATCTTCAGCTGATTTCACACAAGATTTTCACACAAGTGTGAAATTTATATCGAGCAATCACATGCTCAAGAAATTTATACTGCAAAGGAAATTTACTCTGAGCAATCACATGCAGTCAAACAAAATGTAGGGATCTGTGTTCCGTTACAGGAGCCACACTCCTGCAAGCACCAAAGTTCACAAGTAATGCACAACTAATTCACAGTCATTATACTGAATCATAAATTTATGTTATTATCTGGTAAATGGCCACTTTGAAACCACACATATGGTAAGTTTGCACATGTAACTGTATATGCAAATCAAGCACGTAATTGCACTAATGGTTATGGATCTGGGCCCTGTCCTCTCAAAAGCTGGGCCTAAACCTAGATCAAGCTTGAACACTCTTTGTTAGTTCAGCTGAGATAACAGTATGCAAATTTACTTGGAACAGTGACAGATTCTGCTTTTAGATGCACGTCCACATCTTCTGTTGGTTCAGTGGAAGCTTTTAGCAAAACTGGGAACAGGGATTTATCCTGTTGAAAGCAGGACTACAACCTTTTTGATCCCTGCTGGAGCAAATTCAGCTGGGAGAACTGAGCTTGCTTACACAGGCCAGTATTTAGATGAAAGCTGGTATAAAGAGATAACCACGGGGCTTTTTAGCTACCTTGTCCTCTCTCTTCCTATGGTGACTCCAAAGGCAAGTTCCATCGGCTGTTCCGACTGCCAGAAACCCTCCCTTCCCTGGGCAATAACAGCTTTAAAGTTCTCAGGGAGTGAATATCAATTATTAGTAACCTAAATCTGTCATTCCCTAAACCAAGCTGCAGTGGCCATGGTCTCCTAAAAACAGGAGAACAGGAAAACATAAAAATTGGGAATATTTGTATTGCAAAGTATTTTGTGGTGCTACTGGACAGGAAAAGATAATTCTCCAACTATGGTAATGGTCATGTTTTTACATTAAGACAAGATACAGTTCCAGTTTTTACGATTTGGTAGCATTCTTGACTGAGATCAAACTGTAATTCCCAATGTCATATGAAATCCTGCAGGCAATCCCTGGAATTAGCAGACTAGGGGGACTAGGAATACCAAGTAAAGTCAGAGAAATACTGCACTCCCTGCCTGGCCATGAGAGAATTGAATAGAAGAATACATGGGAAGAAAACAAGATCAAAAAGGAGTAAAAGTGTCAAGAGAAATAAATACAATAGATGAAGAAGTGCAAAAGGACAAACAGCAGGTTGAAACAAGGATTTCACAAATGGCTGTAAGGAAGCTTGCAGATGAAAGAGTAGAATGAAATGGTCTTTAGGGCTCCAGTTTCCTCATTTACTTTTATTAATTTTCAGTACTTTTGTTCTGGCTATGTGTCTTGCATCTTCCAAGGAAAATCAGGGCTCTGTGGTTTCTTTGAATCCTTTCTCCTTACTTCTAAAAGAAAAATAATACAAAACCCTATAAATCAGTGCAATTAATCGGGTTTTCTTTAGGAATTGTCATGAATGAATGGCCTAAGTCACCTTCCCACACTTCCAATTCACTTGTGCAAACCCTGGTTTGTGCATTAGAATCTTAGTGTAAATAATAAGGCAAGAGAGGCAGACTGGACTTTGGATATGCAATGGATGTTAGATTCAATTTAACAAGCATTTAGCAGAAACTTGGCCCTCAGGTGTTTTTTAAACAGGTTCAACCTATGCTCTTTCTCTGTGGGAAGACCACCCAGTATTTCCTATAGGAGTGCTCTGCATCCTGCAAGTGGAGCATGCACAAGAAACATTGTGGGCCTTAATATTCCATAGATACTGAGAATAAATCATGATTTAAACAGATTTGTCCATTTTTTTGTTGTGAGAGAGATGAATTATTTTGCCCATTTTTCTCCACCCTGAAACAACTCTGCCCAGTGCTGTGCTACAGGTTGAATTTGAGTGGAACACTCAAGCATTTCCAGTGACGATCCTAGAGGAGTGCAGCAGAAGTCTACAGGGATGCAAATGTGGATTAGAAGCCTTCTCCTCTGGGATGTGACAAAGTACAAAAGTTATCAGCCAAACACATTCGGATGACACATCTATAGGGAAGAAAGCACTGAAAAGGCAGTTACAGATGGGAGGGAATCCAAGAAAACACTCAGCTCTCTATCAGGCTTAATAGAAACAGATGGGGAAAAAAGAGATATGACGTCAATGAGGAGAGTAATTATTTCACTGGAATATTTTGACATTGATGAGAGACTGGAATTTCCATGCCAGCAAGGAGTCTGGAACAAGTTTTACTGTAGGTGCCAAAACAGAATCATCTGATACATCTGGCAAGGTTAGTAGCCACGTAAGTACTATCCAAAAATACTGAAATCTGTGAAAACAGTTAATTTCTTGGGGTTTTAGGCATCTCAAAATAGCAGGGAATTACCATTTTAAAAATTGAAATAATTTTTTAAAGTTCTGGTTTGAAATGAGAAGCCTAATCAAAAAACTTCACTTTTTCTCCTCCAAAATTTCAAGCTACTTTTTTTTTCTGACAGAATTTGTATGCATGGTATTAGTACCTGTGAGATGGGAGTCTCCCACGAATTTCTATTTCCACTGTAATTTTTCTATGCAGTTCTAATCATCTACATCCTTGCCTAACAAAAGTACAATGCAGCTTGCCCTAATTTAGCTTTTGGTGGCAGTATACCTTTTCATCTGAGGAAAAAGAAAAATCTGACACTTTTCCCTGAATAAATATGTTGAGGAGGTATTCAACTAATTTGCCAGGTTACTCTATACACAGCATGGTATAAGTGAGTTCCTTCAGCAAAGAAAGGGGAGGAAGGGTTTAAGATGAATTTTACACTTCATCAGTGTGTGTTGTAATACATTAATCCTTCCCACCACTGAAAATTTATTTTTAAATTCTATTTTAACTCAGCTGAATATGGACCCATTCTTTCTCAGGAGTTTTTCTTCCTCTTCTGTTAAGTTTCACTTTATTAATTTCTGCCTATCTTTCTCCAGGTTGTTGTATATTCTTTCTGAGTACTCCACAGAGTAAGCAGCTTGCTGCTGTTTGGAGAAGTTATGCATCTTTTGTCTCTCTCAGATTATTTCTGAAGATATTAAACAAGCAAGTGGTACCCAACACTGGCCTTGCAGAACGCAAATAAATTTGCTGTTACACCCAGAGGCAATGCTGTGAATATCTCTACTAACTGTTAGCAATCTGTCATTCCCCAAGCCAAGCTTTTCTTATTACAAGCAGTCTACTGGGGTTTGATTTCTTGGTGGGGTTTGGCTACAGGGGGAGAACAGGGGACAAGAGGAAAGGTGGCTGTTATGATCCTTTTCCAGGTATCCAACTGAACAGAAAAATCACTAGAAGCAGCACTGGGCAACAGTTAACTAAGCCATTCATTGTCTGAGGGAGAAGCTGAAATATATAAAGAAGTCAGGGCACTGATATACAAAACCAGATACAGCTGAAAACCAGGTAAGAGGACCAACATCTGTAAGCAGTCTAACAGCTGGTTTTGAACATGTGACATTCTTAAAAGGTGCATCCAAAAAAGTTCATTTTGGGTATTCTTAACCATTTGGAGACATCAGCCAAAATCAGTACAAATTAAGGCGGAATAAAGTCAGTGCTGCAGTACCTTCAAGAAAAGCAAACTGTTTCTGCTTTTTGCACTTAAATTATTCAGCATTTGTAACTAAGAACAACCAGAATTGTTTTCCATCTGCTGCAAGGTTATCAGTGTCCACTTTTTCCAGTTTCCAATTTTACCAATTTTCTCCAAACACAGCAGGTGCAAAGGCAATTTCATTTCATTAAAAATTCTTTTTAAAGGCTTATACGTATTAAGAATAAAGGAGACAATAAGATGAGAATATTTGTAATTGAAAAAGTAAAAGCACAGGGAATCATTTCAGCATCTAAGGACAACATGAAGTAGCAGCAACTTTAAAACATTAACAAAGACAGAGAAACACAAAAAACATCATTACCTTGAATTCTTTTTCAATGTTGGCCAACTTGGCAAGTTCATTGCTGAGTTCTAGAGCAGTGAGCACTGGATCTTCACTGGACAGGGACAGATAAGCCGGACTGGCCAGTCCTTTGTACGCATTTATTCTTGACCTAGAGTGACTGAAAGAATCATGTTTTTGCTTCTCTGTACAGTCATTACATTTGCAGAAATAATCATGAGGTCTTTCTATCCTTGCTCCTTTCATCAACAGCATGTGCACGACTTCGTATTTTTGGCAGTGGGCAGCTAAAATTATGGGAGTAATGTCTGGAGAAAAGCGGGTACCGTCTTCGTCATAGGAATAAAAATCATCATCCTGGAGCTCCTGCTCACATGGGCTCAGAGTCAGTCGCTTATTTACTGAAAACCCAGGATGATTCAAAATTGCTTCCACTATCCTAATGTAACCCTTGCTGATTGCGAGCAGCAGGGCATCTCCAATCCGTGCCAAGTTCTCTTTTTTTAACAGAAGTTCTGTCACTTCCAAATGTTCATTCCCCACAGCAAGCTGCAAGGCGTTTTGGCCCATGTAGTCAACACAGTTGACATTCAGTGTCTTTGACTCCTCCAGCATTTTGCGCACCACGGGGATGTTTCCGTACTCGGCAGCATCCAGGAATCGCTCCTCCTCGGCCGTCAGGCTCGTGCCCCTGTTGTTGAACATGAAGGCTGGGCCCCTGATGGCCTGTCGCCTTCCCTTCTCTCTCATCACGGTCATACGCCTTAGGGATGGACTCTCTTCCATGTACCTAAGGAGAAAACAAGGAAAAGGTAATGAATTTTCACTATGGTGGTAATTTGTAACTTCCGATCCTGCGGCTAAAATAAGTTATTTTGTCCCTTGTCCTTTGCCCATTTACTGACAAGCAGTATCACGGATTGGGATTGCTCTTGCTTGTCTGCAATCTAAAGGCACTCACAGGCTCAATGCCTTGGGCTATTGCTGTTCTCTTAGCGTGGTCAAGATTTATTAACATTTTTCATTTAAGACATCGGTCCTCTTCAGAAATGCCTCCCAGCTCATTTATCACATATATAAAATGAAAACACATCTACTATACTGCTTTCAGTAGTAATTAATATTATCCATCACAGGCATTCAAGCTGATGGTATAAGTAAGGCAATACTTAATGTGTACTATGTTGTAGATCACATAAAAGGGAGGTGAAAACATTTTCTTCAGGATGTCTTGTCAAGCAACTTATGATGAAGCCTGATCACAGCTTCTTGTGTTACTACTAGAAACATTAGTAGTAGCTTCTACTCACAAGTCACTTTGGTCAAATTACAAATTGTTGGAAAACGACAGTACATACACATTCAGCAGACTTTCTGCAACTGAACTGCTCACAGGTTCCAGACACCAGGAGTCACCCAGTATAGACTGAGATCAGCTCTCACTCCACTGGACTCCTGCAATGCTGTGGATTCTGCAGGGCCTGTTTCTACATCACCCATTTCAGGAGCTGAAAGAGTCTGTGTATACATTCTTGTACCATAATAAAAAAAAAATAGGAAATTCAAAGAGTTAATGAATGAAAATTGGGATAACTGCTGCATTAGAAAGAGGAAAGCTGGGTGTAGGACAGTGAGATGTTTAAAGGAAAACGGGAACCAGGGAGTGCATGAACTCTCCACAGAAACCAGTTGCAAAAGAAGAAAGAGGGAGGAAAGAGAAGGGTAACAGGTGAAAAGAATGGATGAGCAAGCTAATTTGGCAAACACAGAAACTGGAATTATGAACCAGTGAAGGTACTGGCTGAGAGAACAGGCAGATTGGATGCTGAGCTCGATCTAGCAAGGCAAGGAAAAAAGAGAGGGGCGGGGAGGTTCAGAGCAGTCTGAACAGAGTCTATTCAGAGACTGGATAGAAATTGCAAAGAAAAGGGACCTAGGATGAAAGGCTGAGGAGCAGACACTGCATAGCTGGAGAAAACAGCAGCAGGAGACAACTGCCTGGCAAAGTCTGAAACAACAGAGCAGATGGGATCAGACTAAAGTGGTCACAGCTGGGGGAAGAACAGAAGCCTTTCTGCTGCCAGATCAGAGGCCAAAGGCCTGAAAATGTACTCAGGATACCCTAACCTTCCTTCATCATCATCTGCACATAAATATGAAAGTAGTCACCAATCTCCCTTGCCTTTTCTAGTCCAGCTCAATAGTGAGGAAGGCAGCCTCCAATTGCTATCAATTAATCAAGTAGCTCAAGGGATAGAGATCCCTCCAGATGATTTGATGGGCATGGAGACACCAAGTGCTGCTGATGAATAATATTACTTAACGGAGGCTGTGCTCTGAATACATGTAACACACTATATATATATATATACACTACACAGAGATAAAGAAATTTTTTTTAAATTCCAGATTTGTTTCTTAGGTCCTATATACCTCTGTTCCTCATCTTTAGGAAAAAAACAGTTGGCTCCCATTTTACAGGAGCATTGTGAAAATTAGTTTTTTTCACTTTGCTGAAAAACTTAGACACAGGAATAAAAGGCCAAACAGCAAAACTGAAAAGGAAATTAATCCTTCTACCCTTAGTGCATTAGAAGAGATATGAGTCCTTGTAATGAATGCCAAGGGCAAACCAAAATATTACACAGCCCTTTTGAAGCAAACCCTGTCAGTCTGCAAAAAGGACAAAACCAAGCAAAAAATGCCACAGGTACCTTTGGGCACACAGGGGCTCTGCATTAAAGTGGACACAGTAGCATCTACATGGGTAGCTTCGAAAGGTAAATATCCAAACTGATGCAGGTTCAAATTCACAGACAGAGAAACAGTCTCCTAAGTGATGGTGGGGGTTGTTTTTTGTAGGTGTGATCTTCCAACAAAGAGCTTTGCTTTGTTGACACTGCCCAAAACACGCCAGCTGCCATCACTGGATACAGCACTGCCGGCCCTAGGAGTTTTCATCGGGCATAACTAATTCCAATCAAGTTGTAAGGATAGGCCTGCTCTTCCAGCTATCTACATCAAAATGTTAAATCTTAATCACTTTATCACAGCTACAAACATCCTAAAACCCAGTCCAAGCCCTGAGCATTTCAGTGAGCACTAATGGGCAGCTCAGTTGCACATCAAGTAAAGAGACTGTTAACTCATTTAGCAAGGGCAGGTCTCTCCTGGGATGAAGCATTTGATCTTTTTATCTGTGGCTGGCATTTCTGGACTACTTGAAACAGCCTGAGTAGCACTGCAGTATAATCAATGCTAACTACTGTTTACTTTTTGAAGGATGTGGCAAAACTGCTCTGGCAAACGTGATATGATCCATTCTTTCTTTTTTTTTTTTCCCACTTCTGTACCACTTTCTTTGAATCTATAAAAAGGCAGCATAACAGAGAGGATTTGTAACTCTGTTGAACACAGAATCGATTTAATGTCTTAAACCTCAGGCATATTTCCCACTCAGGAGTACTCAGAAATAAAGACTTGAGCCCAGAGTGCATATTGGGAACTGCCACAGTATACTGCTATCTTATGCCCCAACAAAATCAGAAGTAAAACCAGATACATTGTTTTCTCATCGTTTCTTTTTAAACTAGATCTTATTGTCTTTTATGCTGTTATACTTCCACTCTTCCTCCACATCCAAAATCACATGCAGAAATGTAGTGTTTACTGTAATGTTATGAAGAAAAAGATTACGGCTATTAAAAATGTAACAAAAACAAAACAAATTGATTCATGCTGACGTTTTGCTTTAAGAAGACCCTGAAATGCCACTTTGAATCTCATTTATCTGTTATGAAATACACAATACATTTGTCCTTACATATTCTGTATAATTTTTCAGCATCTTTTGAAAGATGGCATTTATTTTCATTTCATCTATCTTCCTTTCAAACCCCACTATCTGGGTGACCACTGAGGTGATTCATCTGACTTCTGTAGAGAGACACATATCCTTTCAAAAGGGTCCTTTCCAGAGTGGCTTCCTAATAAGGAAGATATCCTTAACTGTAAACCTTGTGACACAAATGATGTATCTGAAGTGACTGCAATACCTTCTCAAAATAAAGATGGACTATGCTTGGTATTTTAATGACTAAAATATTGTCAAGACATCCCCAAAAAAATAAAAAGCAAAAAATCTTGTGAAGGATCACAGGGCCATGAAGCTGTTGTGTTCAGCCATACTTTTCCCCTCTTTTCTTCCACTTTTCCCTCAGCAAATTCAAAGAAGCTGGCATAGCTTGAGTCAAAGTAATGCATTCAAAAATCGGGTATAAGGTCTCCCATTTTCCGCTGTTCTTTCTTACATCTGTGTTGGGGGTTAGGTTTCTTTTTCCTTTTTCCTCTTTGCTTAAGGAATTTGTTTTTTCCATGGTTACCAAGAGACAAATGCGACCAGTACTTAAGCGTCGTTGACCGACACCAAAGAGGTTGGTCTGAGAGCGGGGAAGGGGGGGTGCGCAGGTAAAAGGCAGAGCCGGAGGAAACTTGTTCCTCTTGCTCTCGGGGCTCTCATCGGAGGGGACACGGAGGGGACTGTTCTGCTGCCACCGGAAAGGCCTCGGAGGAATCCATCATCTGCTCACATGCCCAGGAATCCAGAGCTCCTCGTCTGCCCGGCTGGAGGAGAGCCGGACCTGCCCGGCCACTGCTGCTCCTTCGCCCTGCTCTGTTCTGCTACAGTGTGACTCTGCAGCTCCCGCCTGCCTGCCAGGGACATCCTGCCATATCCCAGCTGCCAGCCCGGGACATTCCACCGTTCCCGTGCTCCAGAGGGCCTGCAGCGGCACCGAGACCAAACTGTCCTGGGTTTTGGGAAGCAAGGCTTTCAAGGTTTTTTTTTTTCCTTTGGTACTGTCTTGTTATTAATGCTGTAGTTGTTGGTTTTTGTTGTTTGCTTTGTTATACATAATAGTAAAGTGCTGTTATTTCCTATTCCCATAACCCTGCCTGAAAAAAGCCTTTTTAATTACTTTTTTTTCCCGTAAATTATAATAATATGGAGGGAGGGGATCTGAATTGTCCAGATACTAGTCTTCTAAAGCAAGACAATCTAATATTTTTAGCTATCCCAAAGTATGAATAAAATAGTTAGAATTTTAGTTTTAAGTGTTTGACCATTTTCAGCATATTTTATTTGTATTATTTTGAAATAATCAAACCAGCAAAATATCAAGTTGCATAAAATATTTAAAATATTATTAAAATATCTTTAATAAAAAGGAAATTATTAAATATTATTTATTAATAGAAATAATAAAATATTAACATTCTTAATAATAACAACAAATAATAAGGATATTCTTAATATTATTAAAATAGAACTAAGCATGCATTAATTACTTGTGTTCTACTTTCAAAGCCTTTAAAGTTCAGATACTCAGCCTTGTCTCTGTAAGGAGCTGAGAATCTACATTTAGAAAAGAAGGAAGGAGAGATGGGATTCATGATGCTCCTCTTCCCAACTGTTCCAAATAGTTGAAAGAACACACACACAGAAATATAAAAATATCTATAGAATGCATGGCAAAAAAACCCCACAGAAGAACCAAGTAAGAAAGATGCCTGATTATTCTGTATTAATTAGTCAGTGGAGATAAAGAGGGATGGAATTGGACATCAGTCATGTTAACTGAAGCACACCTGTCCCACCACATCTGGACACATTTCACTTGGCGCTGAGCCTGCAGCAGTTAAGCAGCTGTTCGGAGGAACTGAAAAACTTCACTGGAAAGGAGGTGAAGTTTTCACCTTCTTTCACCTGTAGTTCAGGAACTGTACACCAACCTTCAGAATCACTCATTCATCAGCTCTGCTTTGCAGCAGAACTTCCACATGAGTGAGGCCAAGGCTCCTAAAGCAGCACATCACCTTTCAAAACCTTTACCTAACAGTAAGTACCATAAGCTCTCAGATAGAGCAAGGTTATGTGCACTCTCAACAATTAATGGGTTCATTATATACCTGGTAAATAAGACACAAAAACCCATCCTACATTATAACATACTTATGCTTACCTCAAATATTTTAATCTAAAATGTATGACTTTCATATGGGAAATAAAAAAAATCTATCAACTGAACAATCAATGCGCACTTTCTGTTTCCCTGTTTTCTCCACATCACATTTACTATGACCTTACATTGCATCATATCATTGTTTGGTCAGAGTTATTCCTACAAGGAATGTACAAGGCAAGACATTTGAGCAGCACAGCAACTGCAAAGGGCTGGAAAAAGCACAACAATCCTTCTTTTATCATGGGCTGTTTCAATTACAGATTTATACTCCATTACTCTACCTATCCCTTTTCATGTTCAATCTAGAACTGCAGCAGAAAAGAAATGTGGGATGAAGAGATGATCTGAGAATTCCTTTTTCCTTATCCTGCTCATTATCTACAGCAATCTAAAAGATTTACAGTCTCATTTCTAAGTCTACTTTTTAACACTGCATGCAGCATAAGCAATTTTAAAGGAAAAGAGAGTAGCAGGAGAAACAGAGATTTCATCCTGGGCCTTCCCAGATCTGTAGAGCAATTTGTGCTGAAGAACAGGCTGTTACTCTCCCTGAACTATCACACGCAATAAAAGATGGCATCAACAATTTACAACCAGTTTACCCCCCTGCTAAACTACAGCACATTAGTGATCCTGATTCCATTCTAGCCCCGAAAAGGAAAGGCAGTCCAGTGGTAACAGACAGATCTGATAAGTACATAATGCTGACATTGTTTAAAAGCAACAACACTGGAGTCAGACGAGCAGGAGATGCAGATTGTGCCCCTTGTTTTGCCAAAAGTCACCTCTGAGGTCCCAGTTTTAAAATTAAAGACCGGTAATTGCCTTACAAAAGTGTTCAGACATGCACATATATATGAGCAGCATTGTACCTAATGACTCCTGAGATCTCTCAAACTAAGCAATCTCAAGTGATTTATTTGTTACTGTCACAGAAAAAAAACAGCTCTTCCACATGAGGAAGTGGCTCCTGGCTCTGAGCAGGGCCACAAGCAGTGCTGGAGGAGTAATCTCCCATCCTCACTGCCTCTCCAAAAGGAAGGCTTTCCCATCTCTACAAGCTCTGCTACAGCCACGTGTCAGAACGAGCCACTGGTAAATTAGTTTCTTCCCCACTAAAACCAACTTCATGCATGTTGGCTCATGTTCCAAAAAAATCTTGAGAGTCTCTGCACCAAATCCCAAATGCATTAAATGAGAGCTTCTTTTTCCCTTCTGTGAGCTACTGCCTGGGCTTTCCAGAAGAGGGAGGCTAAGTCAGCTGAACAGCAGAACATAAATCAGGCCAGTTGCAAGATCTGACTCAGGTCTATACTCTCCCACTGGTCTGAAACGACATAATCCATCATGCAAAATGCCCTCGTGTCATCTCACAGAAGTTCTGGCTCCAAACTGGAAAGATTTAGTCCAAAAAAATGTAAAAAAAAAAAAATACAGTGATATATCAGGAGAAGGTCTACATGTACTTACGGGATGGAACAAACTCCTGCCCTATATATAAAACCATGCAGAGTTTTTTCTGACCATTACCCTTCATTAATGCCTCAAAGGAAAATACCAACCATCTGAATTTCTGAGGGAAAAAAGGACTATATATTGATGGCAGGAAGGCATCTATACACACACTGAAGAAGGCAAATACCTCACCAAGAAAGAACCAAGTTAATAGGGCTGTACCAACAAAGAATTCTAAAGCTCCTTTGAAACTTAGTCCTTTCTTTGTGTTCTGTCTCTCCAGCCAGAAAACTACACTGTGATTTTAAGAGAGACTCAGAAGTCAGGTATCTGATGCCTACTACATTTAATTTACAGGTTTTTTCCACCTTTTTCCCACTGGGGCATATAGTACTCTGTGAAACAAGTATTACATCCAGTCTGCAATCTTAGTGGGAATCCGAGGTTAATTACTTTTTTTTCCAGCAATATTTGGCACCGGAGGGAGCCAGCTGTACACTGACAGGCATCTTGCACAGGCTACTGCTTTCAGAGATTTCAAAACCCAACGAGGTCTGCCTTCTTGGGCAAACTACTTCATATCTTCCTGCCTCTCTCCTCTTACACCTTGTGTTGAATATTTAGACTACAAATCCTTCCAGCCAAGGATTCTCATTCTGTGCCTGCTAAAGCCTGATGTGCGTCAATGAGCACATCAGGAGCAAGCTGATGCTCCTCTTTCTCATTAACGTACACAATGATTTTAGGCATTAGCACCAAACACAGAATGTTACTCCAGGAGAAAAATCCCACTGCTACACCAAGGATGACCACAGACACATAACAGGGAAAATATAGTTCTGTGTCTTTGGCCTCTATGCCCCAACAGTTCAACACACTCCTACTACATTAATCCATGTCAGCCCTTTTGTCAGTCCATTGGGCTCACAGATTCCCAGGATATCAAGAATTATCTACCAGGGAGAAATTCCACGAGACAGAGGTCATTCCAGGCTCAAACACTGTAACTGTGTAAAACTGAACTCCAGTTTGATCCCCCCGTGATCCCATAGTGTAGTACGTGTTTCTTAAACACAGGAATACGTCAGCCTTTCTAGAAGGACACTTGGGACCCAGAAGTTGAGGACTCATAGCTTACAACTCATCTGAACCAGCTTCAACTGTCTAAAAATAATGTGTCCAAGTCTCTTTTTATGGCAGATAAAGACAGGCACCTCCAAAAAAGAAGATAAATGACTATGCTGCCTTTCCCACTGCTATTTCCTCTCCTATTCCATCATCTACATGGGAATCTAGACAAGTAACTCAAGCACAACTAACTTTCTGACAGCTGAAGACATGTGAAAGACCAATTCACTCAAAGTGCAAATTGCTGGGCACAGGGTATTTGTGAAAAATTTGTGCACAGGCATGGTAAACCACTTTTATTTGTGATTATCCCATTCTAAGCACCACCCAAATTATTTCAGTATTTTACAGTTGCCTCTGGGGTGATTCTAATTAAGGCTTCTACAAATGCTGAATATCTTATCTTAAAACTCAGTGTTTGCTATCTGGTAATTAAAATATTTAATTAAGAACTAAATGTTGTTCTGAAAATATAAAATAGTCAAGCAATCCTCTGAGGTTAAATCTACCCAACCTTATAGGTTATAAAAATTAGTGACTAATTCATGGACAACCTACATTTTGCAAGTCAGGGAAAAGAAAGTTAGCATCCCTACTAGTAAAATTGAATGAACTTACGTCATGTCAACAGTATGTCTAGTTGCACAGGCAGCATCTCTTTATATATATAGATAGACAGATGTTTATGATTGCATCTTTAAAAATAAATGGAAATTTTGGAAGAGCACATCCAAACAGGATAAGGTGCATCTTCAGAACTAAGTCTTTTCTGCACAGGTGTCGTAGATTTCTGTGGGGAATTTGGTTTTATTTCAGCACAGATTTAAAAAATATATAAGGATAAAGCGGATGCATTACGAATGGGTTCTCTAAACCTTAGCTGAACCAATAATTGGCAATTTCTCGGCAGCTACGCTTGTATC
>VZSR01001831.1:2103008-2281396 GCA_013398615.1 Brachypodius melanocephalos | reverse complement strand
ACGGGCCGCGCCCCCGGGCCCAAAACTCTCCGGGAGCCGCATGCCTGCTCTAGGGAAGTTGCCGGGCGGCTCCCTCCGAACACCCCCCGGGTCCCACTTACATGGTGCTGGCAAAAGGGGGGCGCGGGTAGTATCCGTAGGGCTCCCGGAGGGTTTTGACAGCTCTTTGCGGCGGCGGAGGGGGCTCTGGCCCCCCATTGACGCCTCTCCAGCCGCGGCGCCGGCGCTGCTGCTCCTCTTCCTCTGCCCCCTCCTCCTCCTCCTCCTCCTCCTCTTGCTGTGGGGGGAAGGTCACTCTCCCCTGCTCCTTGCTCTTCCTGCTCTTGCTCGACATCGTCAGGGTCCCCTCGGGCAGCGGCGGCGGCCGGTGCTCCCTCTCCCGGCCGGCCTCGTCCAGCAGCGTGTGCGGCGGGGAAGGGAGGAGGAGGAGGAGGGAAACACAAGCCCTTCCCGGCGGGGGACAGAGCACCTGAAGAGGACAAACCCCTCACCACAAAACCACGGCCACCCCGCCGCCCGTTGGGAAGGCAGCGCGATGCGCAGCCGGGCAGCGGGAGCCGGGAACTGCCGGAGAGGCGACCAAGAGACAGGGCTTCCAGCGGCGGCTCTGCCCTCCTCCTCCTTCTCCTCCTCCTCCTCCTCTGCCTGTCATCATCTCTCGTTAGGACAGCATCGTCACGGAGGCAGCGGGGCCATGGAGAGCGCACCCGCCTCCCACAGCGGGCGCTCCGGAGAGGAGGGGACGCTCCCGTCCCACCTCCGCGCTTCACGGCCCGAGAGAGGCGGGGGCTTGAGGGCCAGGCAGCGCTACAAATGTCCCTCAGCCACCCGCCGCTGCCGCCGGTCTGAGGTAAATCCTGTTCCCGCCAAGCCGGGCGTGAGGGGAGCTCTCAGGAGGTGCCCGCAAAGCCGCCGCCGAGTCCTGAGGGAGCCCGGGCTCCTTGGCCCCGGTAACAACGTGAGGCGGGGGTCTGCCAGCAGCAAGGGGATTCTTGCTGAAACGGCCCAAAAGCGGCCAACAGCCCAGCCAAAGCTGCACAGAGCTCGGCAGGTACTTAGAGAAATATGCAGCCCCGCACTGGAAACAGTTGAAGTTCAAATTTTCAGATAAAAAAGAGGCGCTTTTGACTGACCGAGTGAGCCGAGCTTCCCCAAAGCGTTCCAGATGTCTCTGCCTTAGGGTTTTACTATTTTAGCTCTATGTGGTGCCAAGCTGAAAAACGGTGGGAGTATGCTGAGAAGCCCATGGCATGTTATCAGAGCTAATTATGCTCTGTAGACTCTAGTCACAAAAATTTCTGCCGTACACAGATGTATTACCTCCTCCATTATTATGGGATTTTTTTTTTGGTGTGTCATTTCCCAGGGAAAATTATTTTGTGATAGGAGGGCAACCCCTTTAAAGTCAAGGCAAGAGCCTATGTGCTTTTGTATGCAGAACATACAGAATGGTAGGTATATATAGAGCACATATGTTAATTTATATATAATAAAGCCATTACTTTGTCTACATGCTGTTGAGATGCATGTAGACATTTTTCTCTTAGTTTAAAATTTTTTAGGGCAGTATTGGTATAAATTTCCATGAAGTTGCATTCCAAATCTGCATTCAGGTGCTGCTGAAATTGAAATTCATGTAAGCTTTCCAACTACTTCAGAGAAAGTAGACTTTCAATTCACATATCACCACTAGGATGAAATTCTTATTTGTGAGCATCATCAAGTAGTCCTAGTGTAAAACACTTATTAGCTCACACTGTTTTCAGTGCCATACCCGATTTTGCCTTTGTTGTTTTCCATATGTACAAAGTTTGTCCTCATGAAGCACAGGAAAAGCCACCCAAGGCTTTCACGGAGATAATTTACTCAGTTGCGGCTTTGAAGGAAGAGTTGGGCTTTTTTTTTTTTTTTTTTTTTTGTCAGTTTAATTAACTTGCATCTTGAACTGTTTAGGGAAGCGGTTTTTTATGTCTTTCATCACATGCAAAAGCCCTTTGAGCTTCAGTGGCATTATGTGCACAACAGAGCAAATTTTACTCTCCAAGAAACTATTGTGTAGCTACTGTAACTCTGAAGTACTTGCGGTTACTAATTTAAGGCAGTCTAGGTGTCTAACCTAATTATACATCTGTATCAGTGTTAATACATTTTAGAGCACAGCCATGCAGTAATCTGTCTGCATCAAGCCTTGTATTTTTGCAGGGATCCTTTGACTCAGAAAATGGTACTGCCCATATTACTCCTTTTATAAAGAAAAAAAGTCCTCTGTTATTACAGGGGGCTACAGGAATGGACTTTGAATTGCCTTGAGTATTTCCCTTGAGAACAAGACACAAAAGTACAGCTGAAAGTCAATGAGAAATGCTCTTGCCTCACAAATGCATGCTCAGAGCAAGGCTTTCACATATCAAGGTTTGTTTGGTTTTGATTTTTTTTTCAGAAATAGATAGATAATTGTTTTATATTAGTTCTTAGTTTTAAAGAAGTCTTATTCTTGCTTTCTCCATTGCACCTCCTGTCACTAATTTGAATTGTGTTCTGTATGCTGTGTATTTTCATAATTTGACTATTGTGTAATAGAGATTGGTTTTCCGTTCCTATAATGAAAGGTCATGTCCTCTATTTTGTTATCCAGGTCACTGATAATACCTTGGAATTCATCCTTGGAAGGATTCAGAAGCCTTCACAATACATCTCTCCATTTTGAGGGGTAAGATGATAACGCCCCAAGTAATCTTAGTACTGAAGGACAAAGGTAATGTGAAAAGAATGTACCAAATCCTTTTTTCTTTCTCCCCATACAGAGAAAGAGCCACCATGTGTTTTTTAACACATTTATGATTTCATTATTGCCAATATTCTAAATACTTATTTTTGAAAATATTTCATGTCATCACAGTATGAAATAGATGTCAACATAGCCAAGTTGAGGAAAGTGAGGAAGAAGAGATGAATAAATTTGAAATACCAGGGAGAGCAAGGCAGGCAAGCTTGTCCTGGCTGTAGATTCAGCTGGGTAAAGACTTTACAGTCATAAGCTGCCAATCCAGTACACTTTGTAAACGCTGACTTGAATTTACAGGGTTTGGAAGTGATGTCATTTTAATTTGGAAAAATGCTTCCTGGAAGTTGTTTAGACAGGAGTGAAATAATGAAAGGAACACTACCCTGAAGACAGAGCAGGAGCAGAAAAGCCCCAAAGAGTTACAGCTAACAGGGAAATATAACAGGTGTGGTATTTTCTTAGTAAAGGAGCTAGATTATTCATCATTTTCCTTTAGAACATGGATTAATGCCATAACTATTTCATGTTTGATTTGGAAATGCAGTCAAAATACAATCCCTCATTTTTTTTGCCAGACTGACTTGATCAAGACAGTGTGGAACTGGAGTGAGACAGGGCTTTGTTTATATGGATTGATTACTCTGACAGAATTTTTGTGTCCTCCTCAAAATTATGAGATATATACAATTCAGATGTCAAAATTTCCCTTAGCAGTGTTTTTCAACTGGAAGGGAATGATCAAGAAATAGCTTTTCTAAAATGAAACAAAGTGTCTCCTAATAATCCACAGTAATATATTTCCTTGAAATACTGTCAGAAACACGAGTTCTCTATTTCTTGCTCCCATTCTTTTTCAGCTTCTTTAAGCTGAATGAATGCATATCTGAAATATGAAAACAGCTAGCATTTATTATAACAAAATATCAGGAAACATATTCAGCTTCTTAGACTAAACTACCATAGCAGTAAGACATTACAGGTGTATGAGGCACCTAAATGGGTAGGTATGCACTTAAGTAAGATTGGGAAAAGTGATGGGGAAAAAGATAATTTAGGGAATTATGCCCTGGGGTTATCCCTTACCAAAACTTCTCTGATAGGTACATTAACACTGCTAATTTGAAATAAATCTAACCCATTTGTTGAAAATTGTGTTGTAGACATTAACACCTTCTTGCTGAAACCAAGTGATTTAGATTTAAGAACCAGCAACATGCAAGAAACTTCTAGTAACAATTTCCCTTGTGGAACAACATGCCAAATCATTGTTTTCCTGCTTTATTTAAGGAAAAAAAAAGAAAAAGAAAAAAGAAAAAAAAAAAAAGGAAGAGTACCTTCCTTCAAGAGACAAAAATGGTTTTTATTTGCTTGAAGTGATGGGTGAAGAGAAGCGAAAAGACACCCATGGCAATGCTAGAAATAGAATCCAGGTCATGCAGTACATGGAACCCTTTTCTAACGTGTGTGTACTACTTTCACAAAAATTGGGAAGTTGGTGGGAATAGCAACAGTGTAATGAAAGCAAAATTGGCCTTCCTTGCCTCATACTGGGAATCTGCCTACTTGCCAAGAACCCAGTGTTTTCAAGGACATTTAGCTCCTACATCAAGGACTTCTATGAAAGTCTAAACAGGTTAAATCAGCATGAAGGAAAAAGAAGGAGTGATGTGATGTCACTGACCTGTAAGCAGATCTCAACCTCAGGACTAATATTATGGTTTAAGGCTTTTTACATGACATGAAAAGACACATTCCTGAGACTTGAGCCTGTAATTTCAGGCACCCTGTGCAGCCATTCAAGCCCATGTGAAATGAGTGGGTGTAAAATGCTGTCAAATCACCTGCTGCAAACCAGGCCCTCAGAGCTGTGTGTTGCTGTGGTATTATGTGGTCTACTTTATAATAATAGAAGGCTACTGAAGTGCCGGTGGTACCATTAGATAGACACTGGCTATATTTTCAAAGAGAAAATGGACACATACTCTTTCTTTTTTTGGCATTAAATGGCAACTATATGTACATTTACATATTTGCACCTGTTAGTTCCTTTTTTCCTAAGGAAAGCCAGGTATGTCTTTAGACAAATCCAATCCACTTTTGAACAAATCCCCAGGCTCCTGAGCCTGTGCCAATTAAGTTTCATTCCTTTCAGTCCTCCCTTCAGAAGTTAGCAAAAGTGCCACTTGGAAAGGGACTGCAGAGTCATTTCCTTTATCTCTGCATTGTCCGAGGGACTGTATGTAGCTTATAACCTCTGCAAAGTTTACTTTCCTAAGATTTGCTTATCATTTATATATAAAGGCTAGATTTTTTCCTTAGATAGGTTTTTCTGCCCCTGTGTCAGCCAATACTCCTTGAAAATGTAAACATGAACCTTAGCCTACAGCTGAGTGCTGGGAACCATGTGATAAGTAAATTTATTGTCACCAGCCAACATCTTTAACAAATCATTTTTCTTTTTGACAGTGATTCAAATATGGGTGGGTGAGTGCAATGTGCCCTCCTGTCTCCTTTCTGGTTGATAGCAAGAGTTATTGCATGGATATTTCCAGTGTTTCCACTAATGAGGGTAAAGGTTGCAATGGATGTGTGGAGTGCAGAGTAGCTCTTATTTTAGAAAGTTATCAATTATTTCCATCCTGTGCAAGTAATTAATTCTGAGTATTTTTGGACACAGTTTGATTTTTCTCTAATTGGGGGATTTGAGTCACTGTGGGAATCAGATCAGGGGAAGCAGGACATAATAAAAATAATAGCAAGAGGCAAAAAGGTCCAGCGGTGAATTAAAACAGTCCACGGTGACTTTTAAACCCAGAAACAAGAGCTTTTTCCATGCTGTTTTGTGTTGTAATATATTTTAATTTGTAGACACATTCTTACTTGTGATTCCTTGGCAGAAAGGACTTTAAACAGCAGCTCACTGGTATGAAAGACAAATCTGACTGACAAGCATGGCTCCCTGAGGAGGAAAAAGTCCTTCATCCAGGTTAGCACCATGCTAAGCTCCCTCATCCAGAGTGTCTGGCACTTTTGACTGAAAGATTGCCTGATTCTGTCATAGTTCAGAGCCTACTTTCCTTAAATCTCATCATTGGATAAATACTATCTGGTCTGAACTACTTGCTGTACCTCAGAGCATTAAACTATGGTTGGAAGAGGAGTAAATAACACAGTACACCATGGTATGAAAAATGTAATCTCTCCTTCCACAGACTGCTGTGGAATAGGTGATAACACTCCAGCAGAGGTGCTCTCTGTTTGAGTGACAGCAACTCAGGGGGTCATCCCAAACCCCTGTTTTCCATCCTGCATTAGAGGGATGGACAGCTACAAGGGGGAGGAGATCAAAGGAAGATCCTGTTAAGCACTGAAGCTATGCTGTGAATGGAAACACATCTTCTGGTGCAGTTCCAGAGTCATTTGGGGCCAAGAGAAAAAAACCCACATTATCTGGTACAGCAAAAATCATGTTTCAGCTCTACCAAATACTTCCTTACCCTTGAAATGCTGTTCAGTGCTGAGTGAAGGGCTGAGCACTCTGAGTATCATTCCCAGGGGAGCACGAGATGGTATTGGCAACTGGCGGGTAAGTCTTAAGCCTCCTGCAATAAACCTTTTATAAAGAGGCCACATCTCACCTCTGAGCTGAGATGCAGACATTCATTAAGAATTAATCAGAATTGATATCAGAGGCATGGTGAAGCCTGAAGTCTGATTAAAGCAGCCACAGGTGCCAACACCCTGCTTTTCCTTAGCATAGAACATGTTTAATTCATGGCAAGTTCAGGTGTTCTGTAAGGTTGAGGATCCCATATTCTGAGTTATGAAATGAAAGCAAAAATCCTGTATTTACTTTTGTCACAGTTTTCCTGCCTCGTATGTAAGAAAAGCCACTTTTCATTAAAAGGAGCGAAGAAATGCCATTTCTAGCAATTGAGAGGTGCTCAATAACAAAAAGAAGAAAACACCAAGCAAACAGGATATTTGGAAAAAGACTATTCCTGTTACACTTGCTGGTAACAATCTTGGAAGCAACTGACAGAGAAGATGAGAAAGTGTGAGAAAAGGGAGATATGACATAATTGTAAATTATTCCTTGCAGGCAATTTAGAATATATTGAAGATACAAAATCTTTTGCTGTGAAAATTAGAATAACTCTTCTGTTGTCAATAATAGGTAATGTCCCATTGAATTATACGTGTTTTGGGAAGGAAGAGGTTTGTAGAGGTAAAAATAAGGAAAAAGAACCTCAGCACTGCTGTCTTTCACTGATCAAGTGGTACCACAGCATGTGTGACCAGGTGCTGACACAGAGGTATGGACATCACGTTTCCCACTTAACTTCCCAAATGAAGGAAAGTTTAAAATCCTTTAAGAATCTTGTCTGGTTTTTGTTTTGTTTTGGTTTGGTTTGGTTTGGGTTTTTTTGTGAGTTCAGGTCAACTCCATCAATCTGATTGCAATCACTTTCAGTGAAGTTTGACATTCATATTTGGCTTTCAGTAGAAGCAGTAACCCATGAAAAGCTGGGAGAAATTTTCCTAGGGTTTCAGAACAGAGCCAAGTCCACCTGAACTGGTACCTCAGATAAATTAAGGAGAAAAGGTAAAACTCAGGAGACCTTCCCATGTTGCATTAATTTTTAAAACATCCATGTCCTGGTTTTTAGCAGTAAACTGCAACTGCAGCTTCCATTAAAACTCAGACGATGAGACCTGAGGTGCTTATTCAGCAGAAGAGCTTCAGTAGAAGGCCAAGTATTTTGTGATAACATGACAGACAGACACAAGGAAGTGTCTTTCATGCAGAAAGCATTTATATGCCCATAATAGAGGTATTTCTATCTCCCTCAGTATTTTTCATTACATTACCAGAGCTGCTGTGTGGAAACTGTGCAACAATGAGGGTTTTGTCTGGCAATCCCACTCCCATCAGCTTCCAGGTTCAGCTAACAGGGATTTCTTACCAATAGAGAGCTCAAAGGAAATTCATCTAAATAATCAGATGTAGAGTAAGCCCTGAAAATTTGAAATCATAAGCATCAAAACTAGTCCATAGGGGAAAAGTGGTACAAACAGTTTCCTTATCAGATGGAACAGCTGTTGACAGAAATATGTGCCTGGCAAGTCAGAGATTTTGGAAAACTGGAAATCTGCACATTGTGGACTTTGATGTGAGCATAGAATTCATTTGAAGAGATCCAAAGGTTGTTCAAGGGCTTGTTAAAATCAGCTGAGTAAATATACACACAGTATACATCCTGTGTGTAAAATCAGTATGTAGAGAAGCATTTAAAAATTTTGCAGTGTGGCCAAAATTGGGTTCTCAAATTAATAAAATCCCTTTTACACATGTAATCAACAAAAAAATAACTAACCTGCAGTATTAGATTAGAGAAAAAGAAAACTTCAAAAGCCTCACATACTTAAACTTTCTAACATTTGCATTGTAAAAAGGAGAGTGTAAAAATTATTGTGAACACAAGCAAAGTTCTAAAATAGGCCAAGAATGATAACACTGACTTATCCCGAAACCAGCGAGATAAATGGGAAATCACTGAAATATTTTGAGGAGGAGGCAAGAGCTTTTTTCAGCCACCTTCAGAGGTGACATCACCACAGAAAGGAGGTAGATATTGAGAGGGGAGGAAGCATGAGTGCATTTTTGCTCTTTTCTCCCTGTGACATTCCCACAATTAACACAACACAGATCATTAGATCCTGAAAGGACTGCTAGACACTGTCCTCAGCAGTGTCTCTCTGCAGCCCTATTAGATTAGATATGCTGAGCCAATTAAATTCTTAGCATCCAGTTTTGTGGAAACCACAAATAAAATACAGATACAAGGCACAAGGATGCCCTTGACTTGCAGGAACTGAAAGATCCCTGTCACATACTGAGATGTTAAACCTGACTGTACATCCCATGAAGAAAATAAGCAGAAAATTTTGTGTTCCAAGGGGCACATAATGCTTGCTTGTTCCCATGCAAGTTCCCTGCTTATATTCCTTTACTTTGCCTATTTTTCCTCTTTTCCTCTGCTGCGATTCCCCACACAATGCAGCAATAATTACTAGTAGCTCTTACTGAGGCATCTGGACCCAGTTCAACAGCAACAGAATATGATTCAAATGGGGGAAATTCAGTGGAGCTCTCCTGCAAGGCTCTGATCAGTGCATCCTGTTTGTAGTTGTTTAATAGAAATAGCTTCTAATGTCTATTTAAAAACAGAAGTGATTTTTTAATACTGGCACAGAATTGTGGAGATTTGTGAATTCTATTGATTTATTCAACTGCTGAATTGAAATAGAAATGAGAGAGGTAATGAGTGTGAGCAGCATTGTGCACAAAAACAATTGACAGCTCAAGAGAAACAGACCCAACCAGAGCATAAGCACAGCCTTAAATGTTATTAAAATATTAAACCAGTACATTGGGTCATTCATGCCATTTGATTACTTTAACATTTGCAACCACATGGGACAAGGACTTGACATGAAGGATGGAGTGGCTTTTGCACAATGGAATATTCAAATTGAAAAACTGGCCAAGTGCATGACGGACAATTTGCCTTCCTTTGAAGCATCTTGCACTTGCCAAGCAGAGGGGACAATATTGGACTTGATGCATCATGGGCTCAGTGGAGCATGGCAGGTCCTATGTTTCTATTAAAACTGACTGGCAGGGGGCATTGTTCCAGACACCAATTCAGGATTAAAGTAAATGTATATATTCTTCTGAGCCTTCCCTATATGACAAAAAAAATTACAAACTGCATGTTTTCTGTTAAAACTCATTAATTTTATGTAGCTTGATTTTTGGTGAATCACTCTGATTTATAGATTTATTTATGGGACACATTTAATATTAATAATTCTATTACTATATTATAATAATGTAAAGTGTTAAAATTTGTGTGGCTGAGAAGTGCAGTGGTCTTTTGACAGAAGTACTTCTAGGTAAAAGGAAGGGAATAGTCTTGGGAAACCAGAGACACAATTCAGTGATAGCTGTCTTTATAACTTTTCAGCCAGTGTAATGCAACAAACCTACCTAGCCCACAGCCATAAAACCTCTTATCAGAATTAAGCCAGAATTAAGACATTTAAAAGAAAAATAAATAAAATTAAGCCTTTTTACTGGCAAAGGCAGGGCTGAAATGGATAAGTATCTCAGAATGACATCATCTTCCACTCTGTCCTCTTTGTGGTAGGTCCACCCCCTTAGAAAAAGGGCAAGGCAGGGCATCTGGTGCCTGGACACCCATTAGTGCTACAAAATGCTCCCCTTAAATCTAAAGGGATTTGTCTTCAAAGTAATTAGGTGTTTTACCTGGTTGTGTCTTGTTCTTTGTTAGAAAACTATTCTAGAATCATTCATCTTTGTCCAAGTAAATAATTTTCCATGGATGAACACGACTGTTGTTGTCTAGGGACTATATGCAGCAGCACAATGGATTTGTGCATGTTATTTTTTCAAGCTAGAAAACTATTGCAGTGTTAAAAGCAAAGAGCCTTTAAAAATCCATCTCCCTCCAATTCACATCATAATTACTAAATCACCTCAGAGCTCAGGTGAACATCCTGCAGTGAGCCATAGCAGGAGCAGAGCAGACTATCACACTGTATAACTTTGAAATTAAGTAATGAATTAAGAGCCTTCCTACCTCCCGTATGTATCAGTGGAGAAAAGCAGCAGCTCTTCCAAAGAGTAACTCTAAATGCCTGCATTAGGGAATATAACAAGGGAATCTAACTGGTTTTCCAGTTTAGCCACCTACATTTGGTCCCCACGTCAGGTGGTACATTACGGTCAGAAAGGCGAAGCTCAGAAAGGAATTGCTTACCAGCTTTATCTAAGGTTTTCTGTATTACCACATGCTCACTGAAAGCATGGTAAGAACTTTGAGATAATAGCTCTACCAGAATCCACTGCTGGAAGTGGGGCTTTAAATGCCAAAAGGGTTACTGCAAGATTTCTTCTGATTCCTATCAGACTTGGACACTTCTCTTGGGGAAGGATGCAGAGAAAACACAGGTATGGGACATGAGGGAGAAGGCGAAAAGGTCCCAAGTACAAAAGCCACCTTGGATTTCTATTCAAAGCTTGCAATGTTCAACTTCCTCCCTCCTGGTAATCCCAACTCATCCAGGGAGCTTCACTTGTCAGAGTGATGTGAACATGGCAAGTGGGCACTGCTTGGCAGGGCCCGTGGGCAAAGTGCAGAAAGGAGACCTGAGTATACCTGAGTTTCATGCTTCTTAAAAGTGTTTTCATTTTAGACCTTTCAGCGTTGTGCAAGCACTCGCCTGGGAATGCTCGTGTTGCCATATGAACAGATGTAATGCTTACATAGTGCTTCATTTTTTTTTTCAAAGGGCTTAAAGAACATAAATAATTGCTATGGTATATTCACTACTCAAATTGTTAAGTTCATAACAAGCTTGGGACCAGATGATCTGCCTGCACCTTAGAAAAGATTTGCAAGTGTTTTCAAAAGCAGTCATGGCTGGCAGCTGTAAAGAGATGATGATAATTTCTTCCCTTTCCAGCAGCCAGAGAAGACACTGAAAAGGCACAAGTTGT
This sequence comes from Brachypodius melanocephalos, assembly GCA_013398615.1. Lineage (NCBI taxonomy): Eukaryota > Metazoa > Chordata > Aves > Passeriformes > Pycnonotidae > Brachypodius > Brachypodius melanocephalos. The sequence continues at coordinate 2,270,024 of VZSR01001831.1, read as the reverse complement.
CACAAATAACAACTTCCCTGTCACAGGACACGCAGGATTTTGTGAGAGCTGGAAAATTATGAGCTGAGTAATAGTTTTTCACACTGATGACAGCTTGGGCACAAACTAAGTCATCTCTGAGAACCCTGAAAGTGGAGGTAGCAAAGAAGATAGTGGGTAATAAGCCAAGACAGTTACGTGAAGAGGTTTCTTCTCATGTTTCCAGGGTTGGTGATTCCTGCTGCTTTCTAAACATGTTTTTTTGGAGCATGGAGGTAAACAGGCAAGTCCCTTGATGCTGCAGCTGCCTGCAAATGCCTTCTGGCCTCCAAAACACAGTAAAACCTAAGTTTTACTACATCTTTCAGCTTGAAGGGATTTATGAGAAGCTTGCCCTCATCTGTTCAGCTCTGTGCAGCCAGGCAATATGAGGTCTCATGGGCTTTCCTTTTTATTAGAACAAACCCATTAGTTTTATGAGCTTTTAAGTAAAGCATTGGCAAAAAGCAAAAAGTAGTAGCTGATATAAAAGATGCATACCTCTTTATCTGTGCATGAGAAATTAAATAATTTTCATTAATTTTCAGGGATAAAAAATAACTTTGACATACATCTAAAATCAGGCCAGGCTGGGGATAAGGCAAATAAAATATTCTGTGTGAGAGCTGTTCTCAACCAACCAAATAGTTAATTTCTCATTCACTAAGTCACAGCTTAGGCAAATATATTTGCATCATAGCCCAGCCTCTTTGCTCTGAATTTGGATTGGCCATCTTGCTGGTGTATTAGCAGTCACTGTGCTCTATTCCAGAGAATGCTTCTGGGAATACATTTTTGTGTTGTGATTGCAGTAACAGTAAATACAAGTGGTCTTTCAGATAATGAAATACTGATTAGGTACAGGTCACTCCACTTAGTCTGGCTGCTTTTTAAGTGCATTTCCTCTCCTGCCTTATGAGACAGCAAGGTCGATAGATGGCAAAATGTGATGAGAGTTTCTTACTCAGGTTGTGGAAAATGTGTATTCATATACATCCATTACTAGTGTACAGAACAACTTACAAATTATGCATCAAGCTTTCTTACCTATAAAACCATTAAGGTAATAATACAATATGGCAGAGATTGATTGGGGAATACCACATTTAAATGAAAATCTGCTTTGCTACGATAGAGGTCTGTGAAACCACAGATATGTAGGACCACGTATAAATTCTGTTCTGCCATAAATTCTGTTCTCTGGGATAAAGTATAGTAACTCACACAGATATTTGTATAGCCTGTTCTTAGGCATGCCCAGCAATGCAGATTCCAAAAATTCTGGAAATTATCTCCTTATTGCTAAAATTTTTAATTTCATTATGCAATGTGTAGATCAAAAATGGATTTTCGACTGAAACCATCCTAACCTAATTCAACCTATTCTGAGTGCAGCCATGGCACCTTAATATCACAATCTTTTGAAATCATAGATTTCAAGGACAGTTTCCCTACGAGGACCTCACACTGGGAGTGTTTTATTCACTTATTTCCATAGGCTGGTATATAAAGAATTATTTTCCACACTGGATAGACTATTATATTTGTATTTTCCAGGTAGAGTGGTACAGCTTTGACATGTAGAAAAGAGTATTTTGCAGAGAATCATGGAAAAGTTTAGTTTGGAAGGGACTTTAAAATGACCTCTTTCCAACCCCCTGACACTGGCAGGAACAGCTTCCACTAGACCTGGTTACTCCAAGCCCTGTCCAACCTGGCCTTGAATCCTTCCAGAAATGGGACATCCATTTATAAGGCTCCTTTTTTTCTCCCCAGTTACCCCTTGGCTGCATCTCATCTCATTAGTAAGGGAAGTATCAGGCTCTTTCAGTTTCTTTAGATAGATAAAACAGAGAGGTTGTGCATGTTCTTAAGAATAATAAAACAATTTTTGTAGCCATTAATAATAAGTAAATAATGTTGAATTGGTAAAAATAGAAGATCTAGCCTACTCAAGCATTATTTTTAAGGGATCATAGTTCTAGCAGCATGGTATTGGATTGCTTTGCTTTTATATATGGATTTATCAACATTTCTGGAAGTAATATCACTGTTTTAGCAAGAAAAATACTGCCTGTTTTCACTGGCAGGCATGCAACATTTTTTCACTAATACAAGGACCTCCTCACCAGGCATGAGGGTGAATGTACAAACTAAATTAACAGGATTACTTCACCATCTGATAAAGCCTGCAAGCCTTCATCTCCTTACCAGCCAGCCAAGAGAGATGCAAAATACTTGGCCAGACAGAATGTGCACAGCCTTTATAGGAACACATGAAAGAAATTTTTATGAAAACAGCATTTTGGCAGAACTTGGTGTAGAAGAGGAGCCTGCCTGCTGCTCCTGTTCTACCTGCCCATGAAGGGGTGGACTGGGCCTATTTCCACAACTATCAGCCAGGATTTTCAGAATTAGGGTATCCTCTCCTCCCCTTCTTTGAGAAAAGGTGCTTTCTGGGGAATTGCAACTTTGCCTCGTTCTTTCTCCCTGTTCTGCCACAAGTCTTGGTGATGGGCTGGAATAATGTCAGTTGTCCTGATAATAAGAAATGCTGATTTCCTCACCACTGTGAAGTAAAACAATAAGTTGCTTTACGATAATATTTGCCTCAAACCACACTTAGATAATACTCTGAATTCCCCCTGAGAGGCTAAACTAATGCTTTAAACTCAGATCTGTGGGTTATTTATAGATCTTCTGCTGGCTGGTGATAATGATCCTCCTCAGGCTTAAATCTGCCTATTCCACAGGCAGAATAATCCCCTGAATTGGAGACCTTTTATTAATTGTTCCTGTAATTTTGCTTTGTGGGAGGAGAGCTACGTCCTACCTGTGTGCTTGGATGCTATTAACTAAACACCTCAAAGAGCACATTGTACTGTTTCAAAGGAGCATTACCTCAGAGAACAGGGACCTGCAGTACCTTGGTTCAGATTCCCAAGAAACTGCTCGAACTTTATCCAGAGGAGGATAAAATCCTTAGGCTTTATCCTGAGAATTTGCTTACTCCAAACCACCATGGTTGAGGCATCCTTCACATGCCCACAGCAGCAAGAGCCAAGAATAGTTGTCCCAAACCACACAGCCAAGCAGCTGTGTTGTCCAAGGTATTCAACACTGTAGAATGCTAAAATAATTATTTTCCTCCTTTTTTTTCCTTTAAATTTTAATTAATTTGGAATGTAGCAAGCCCTAATCAGATAACAGAAATGATTGCTCATTATTCAGAAAGAAACAGATGCAGAACAAATGCTCCCTCTTCTTTAATGTGCCTTTGGGAACAAAGAAGCAGGAAAATTGGAAAATTGAAATTGGAGCAGAGAGTCTTAGAGCCTCTGTAAGGGAGGGATAATGTAGCCTTTGCTATACAGTTCCTCTGACCTCCTTCACTCAAGCCTGTTCCATGATGTCCTCACTAATGGTGCAGATCCTGCAGAGGTACTTAGGAACAGAAGGTGTTAATAAAACAATTTTTTGCATTTATTCATTCCCTTAAACCATGTGTAAGTTTGGGGGGAAAAATAATATTCTTTATGCTGGTGTATGGAAAGATAATGCATTCTTTGGGGTTTGTCATCATGTTTAGAAAGGTGTTATTTTCATGTGAATCTGACAAACAGGTATTTTCTGAAGTGATAAAATTCTTTTCATCACAATTTTTATTTCCTTCACCAGATTTTACTGTTTTCTGCATATGTATGTGATGAAAAAAAAAAAAACAAACCAAAACCACATTCCATGGAAATCTTGAAAAAGATGGGAGCACTTGAAAAATCATTGGCATTACAGATTTCCTACCAGCAATTCCACTGAAGAGTGCAATGAAAAAGCAAATAGCAGATTATTTCCCTTCACTTTTCATGCTTCCAAAAGAGTTACAGGTGAGAAGTCATATTATAATGAATTCAGTAAAGACAAGCTTTACACTGCCCCACAAATTAAGAACGGTCAAAACTTCATTAGAGGGTCAGGTCCTACACTAAAGGAAAAATGACTTGTATAATCAGACAAGTCATTGGTGACACAATGGAGCATTACTTACACCACCAAAGCTGCTAGAATACAGCTCCATTCTGGAAAATTATTTAAATTAATTTCTAATAGACCATTCCTGCTATACAAGAACAGGCAACAAGTTCTCATGAGATTCCTTCAGAGAAACATCTTACTGAGGGACCTGAGGAGAAATATCTCTGGGAAAACTCTTTAAAGTTGCTTTTAAAATTAGAATGTTGTACTACCAGATAAAAAGAGAAAGTTAAAAGTGCTGTAGATTTGCTGATAGGAAGAGTTCCTACTGAAATTTCTTTGTAGTCTCCCATAAAAGTTGAAAATATACATATTTAAAATGTTGAGGAACTGGTCTTTGTTAATCTACTTCAGTATTTCAAGCAATGGGAACCCAGGAAGTATAAATTGCCCAAATCAGGGTTACGTGTACGATGTGGATTAACTCTCAGAAAAAGAAATGCAGACACTGCAAAGTTAGGAACTGCCCAGTGAACAGGAGGAATATTCAGAATAATTAAACAAGGAATACTGATAATGTTTGACACTTCACACATATTGTGAAGGTGATCCTTCATAGGTATTTTGTATAAACTACACAGTATTATAGCACTGTACAGATATGTGCAGCAGTTTAACCAAATGCTTATGCTTAGAAATTAATTTTATAAAAGATAATTTAAAAATCATATTTTTAACTAAATTTGTTGTATCCACATTAGCTTCCTTAGGCTCCACTGGTAATTATGGAAAGGACCAGAAAGGACCCCCATAACCAGCCACCCCCTTTGATTTCAAAGAATTAAGCTAGTAGCAGTGAACACAAAATACATTATTTAGTCACAGTTTTGCAAAGCATCTGCAAAATAAGTAAATAAACAAAACCCTAGAGGTTTTTTTCAAAAACTCTTCAAATGAGCCTACAAAACAACACTTACCACAGAACTTCATTAAAGAGAATTAATGACATAATCTCTGTGTGTTTACTTCTTCAGAACAATTACTTGAGGCAGGAAATCTTTAGATAAAAACCTTTAATGATGCTAAGTCTCCTATCTAACCTCCTTCCCGAAAACATTACAGTTAATGATGACAAATTCTTTCCTTTTGAATCATAATAAAATTCAGTCTCTGTATGTGGTTCAATAAGAACAAAAGACAATTTGCCCTTCTTCTTTCTGATTATAGATTGACACTGATATTTAACTTATAAGAAGCTTAAAAAGGTGAAAACCCCCTGTTTTTCTTCTTTTGTCAGTGTAGCTTTTATTTCTTCTGAACTTGCAAATAGATCAGTTTAATAAAAGACCAGCACATTCAGTTCTGGGGTACAGTGAATGAGAGACTCTGCATTTGCTTTTTTCTTTCATAGGCTGCAAAGAGAACAAGAAGAATCTATGAGATGCAGTCCGACCAGGTGAGAAGGATAAAAGTATAGCTACAGATGGAAGAAAAACTACTTGGTGGTGTGTACAAGCCTCTGAGAGTCAGGAGCTGTGAGAAGAATTTACAAACCAGGAAACCATAAGGGAAAGCAAATTCTGCCAGCCTGGAGCGTGGTATGTAGGTACCACGGCAGGAAAGCTCATTTCCAGATAGTCCTATCTAAGGGCCACATGCTGCTCGGGAGCACAAAAATGCCAGCAGACCTGCTTACCTACTGATACTGCCATATATATTGAGAGTTTATCACAAGTTTTCAGTTACTATGCAAAAAAATGAACTTGGGCCAGTTCTGTTTGTATCTAAAGAGAAAGGAGTCTGTTTTGCAGAAGAAATTATGGAGCTAGGGATTATGCACAGAGGACTGCAGGGTTGTTCTTCAGTTTAATTATGAGTTTGCATCTGAGTCTAAAGTAAGTCCTGTTAGTGATGCTTGTGGCAATGAATCCTCTACTACTCAGAGGATTTGCAGAAACCTTTTGCCATTTAAAGGACTCACTATTAGGCACATGCAAGTAGAAAAGGCTCTGGTGCACTTTGATGACATCATGTACTCCTGAGAAGGTGATACCTGAGTTTAAATCCCAATAGTAAATTTTAGCATTTCCTATACTAAGGCTGTGTTCTGACAGTCATTGCTGGGAAGGTGGTGGCACCTTCAGACACACAGAGCTGCTTGTTACTGCTGTGCCAGAACTCACTCTGGCAGTTCAGCCAGAGGAATGGATCACTGGAGTGCTCCTCAACACTGCTGCAGAAGTCAGCCCATCTAATCTGTGCTTCTGCTGTGGCTACCTGAAATAACTTGGCTGTTATAGCACTGGAGTGGCTGAGGAGAGCTCATGTAACCTATTCCCCCCTGGCTGAACTGTGGGGATGGAACTGCCCTCAAGCAGCTGCTGCTGACAAGTAGGAGAGACTTTCTGCATAGATCATCTGAAGGTCAGAGGAAGTGTTGCTGACACTTTCAGAGTGTAATCACTGCAGATCCCACTTGGGTAGTGCACAAAGCAGTACAGATAAATATATTGTTATTGGTAATAAAATATGATGATGAAATTAGCTGGTGGTAACACTTAGCATTGCTAAAACACAGCTCACAAGCTTGGAGACAGGACTAATGCTTCTGCCAGTGCTACCTTTGGCAGGTTGGAATCAATACCAGTTGCTTTAGAGGCTCCTTATCAGTCTGGGTAAAGCCAGAGACTCTACAGAAGCAGCATCTGAAAAGCTTGAAAAGCATAAAAGCATAAAGCTGATGTTTGAGGCAATCTAGGTCCACCAATACTGGAGTTTATTATGAAAGCTCTTACTGAAACAGTAAATGAAATTGTCTGAGCAATTATCCCTTAGCATTGCACGTGCAAAAGAAAAAAAACCCATGATTAATTCAGTACTGCATGTCTTTGTCTTTTACAGGACCTGGCTAACAGTAAGGCATTGATAAGTTCAGTAAGGAACTTCAATAAGTTCTTAGCTGAACAGAAGGTTCTGGTAGGCACTTTGTTACTGGAGCTGGGCCAGGGGAAATGAGGAAGGACTCCCACAGCTCAAGGAATTGCTGATACTTTCTTGTAGGTCCAGGACAGAATGTAAAACAATACATGATAATCTTTTGAAGTACGTGCTGGAGTTTCCACTTTTTGAATTTAAAATACAGAGCATTGCAGTTCAGGCAAGAAAAACAAAACAGCACACACTACAGTGGACTCCCTTGCTTGAGTCTAAAATGTAAACAGAGCACACACCCTCAAACAAATACCCACCATAACTCCCAACCCCAAACAGCAGCCCTTCTGAGTGTACCAAATTTTGCCGTTACTTACAGCTGATATCAGCTTTTAGTATCCCCTTCTCTCACTAAAAGTAAAATCATGCTCAATTTTAACTCTCAGATCACTCTCTTTCCCAGGCTGAAAGAAAACACCTTTCCCAGAGAGGAACACCCAAAGAACTCACTATTGCTGTAAATCACAAAGTGATTTTCCATCTTTGTGGTTGCTGGGGCTGGGTTGAGGCAGAGGTGTCCATCAGAGGTGACCAGGGAAGTAGGAAAGAAGCTCGATGCTCATTTTCTCAAGGTGATTAGGCCTCAACTATGAGATCAAGGGCTGTGCTGTGTGTGCTCACACCTTATCTCAGTTGCGTACCAGACACAGCCTTCCTGGGAAGGCAACCGGGGTATTTTCAGCCCAGCACTCGTGGTGATACCCTCAGCTGGGACTGGTAGATGAGAGCTGCAAGTTTTCAGCACATGCCCCTGCTAGGCAGAGCAGGCATCACCTCTATGTACCTGTCAAAGCCCCACTGAGGCCTGTGTGTCCTGGGAGCTGGAAAACTGTTAATACCACCAAAAGGCTGTGCAAAGGTCCCAGTCTGGGGTTGTTTGTTCAGAAGACAGATAAACAACACAGCTGGAAAGCACCCAGGTACAGTTTCTAAGCCCTTTTTGAGTTCCCTGCCCTCATTGTAACTCCTCTACTCTTGTTCCTGCCGAAGTTGTATCCACCTTGGAGAAGGGAGCAGGAGCTGCCAAATCACTCTGTCAGAAGCTCCCTGCTCTGCTGGTGTGTAATTTCTCCTTCTTCCTGCTCTCCCTGCCTCTTCCCAATTTATCAGCACCAACCTCCTCCATCCCTCTGCATAAGATAAACCCAGGGCTCTGGAGCTGGGGAGAGGCAGGTGGGAGATGCAGCAGCAAGTGTCAAAGAGGGAAACATGTAGAAAATTGAAAGCAAATAGTAAAAACAAACAAACAAACAAACAAAAAACCAACAGTATTTAGGAGGATTTTGTGTTTTCAGATGGTTACACTAAATCTATCACTTTTGTCATCATTGTCAGAGCCCTGTGACACAGCCTGTCCTCATTGGTTTTAGTGGGCTTCAGATTAGATCTGTAATCAATACAAAGTATTAAAAGAGCTGATTAAGCAACAGCTCCAGGAGTTTGGCTGGTCAAAAGCCATTTTGGTGCTTGAATGATGCTCCCTGCTCAGCAGTCAGCTGCATCACTCTTGGGCCCTTTGCTTTCAGAGGATGTGTCTATGGGTGACAGTGACAAAGAGAAATATACCTAGGGGACACCATTTGATCCAAGGCTGCTCCCTGCCAGGAAGGACTGACTCTGGACTGATAAAAATGCTTGTTCTTAGATTGAAATACTAAGCTGGCATCTATATTGCACTAGGCCAAAAGGGAGTAGGCTTGCTTTTTTTGTGGGAGTGCTGGTGCTAAAGCCAGCAGTTTTCCTTTTTGCTAAGTCTGCAAAAGCAATGATTAATATGGTCAAAGTCAAAGGAATACTGTCAATTTAGCAGAAGCCCTGTCTCTGATGATTTTGAAGTCTCACTTATAAAATCTGGTAGGAGCAGAGTTTCTTATAGTGCACAGTTAATACTGAAAACACTTTGCATAGTAAGTTTGATTTTTGGTTTACTTCCCTCCCTCTAGCAAATGTAAATTGAGTAAAAATTAAAGTGCAAACTCCATAAACACATTTCAAAGTCTATCAACAAACCCTTTCCTGTGCATGTGTTGAGCCAGGGAAGTGGGATAACTGCAGGCTGAAAGGGAAACTGTGCAGCTCCTTCTGCCAGAAGATAGTGGTTCCCTATCTCACCATTCTGGCCACTGCCATAGGAAGCATCCAGGATTCCAGATAACAGCTTTTGAGGCAGCACAGAAATGGTGACCAGTGTTCTCTTTTCAACAACAGTTTCAGTAACTTCAGCCTGTAGTTCAAGGGCACCTGCTGGTGCTGACTGTTTTCAAGGATGGCTCAGGCAGATGGAGAGGACACACTGTGCAAACAGAAAATGTTGAGCTGTCATTTGCCAGCTACCCACGAGATGGAAAAAAAATGAAGAGCTGATTTTATTTGAAGGCAAAAACCACCTCACTCTTGCAGGGTGGCAAATGGCAGAATAGTCAGAATATAATCAGGAAAGCTGCTTAGTTTAATGGATGCAAATGTGATAAAATGCTTGTTTATAAATTACTTACTCCTTGTAAATATCATTAGTGAAGTATTTATTAGTTAGAATCACCAAAATCATATGTCTCCAAGCTTGTGAGCTGTGTATTAGCAATGCTAAGTGCTACCACCAGCTAATTTCATCATCATATTTTATTACCAATAACAATATATTTATTTGTACTGCTTTGTGCACTACCCAAGTGGGATCTGCAGTGATTACACTCTGAAAGTGTCAGCAACACTTCCTCTGGGTCTCTGGGGAATATTAATGGCATGCACCCTGCCTCGTGAATGTCGTGGTCAAAACTTCCAGTGATTTCACTGAGAACAGGAGCAAGCCTCAGATGTGCTGCTCTGCTCTCTCCTGGCATGATCCCACTCTCCAAGCTGAGGGTTTGGGAGCCCCCCATGGGCCAGAGCTCCATGGTCACTCATTAGTTCATTCCCTGGATGCAGTATGTCTTGAAGCCTTTCCTCTTCTATTTCTACTGCTGCTTGTTATTTTAGTGACATTTTTAAAGTCACCTTTCTCACACTGAAGTGGTGTAAGCCTGGAAGGTAAGATGCAGGATCTTTGCAATTTGACACTGTAGCCCTTGGAAATGAAGGTATCCACGGTGAATTCAGACACTGACCTTACAGCTTTGTCAATGCTGTATTTTTCCAATTTACCCTGGAAAACACAGGAGACCTCAAAAATACCTGTAAAGAAGTTACTTTACCCACTCACAGGAGCAGGCACTGCTCTAGCTGAGTGTGGGCACCTCTGTGGCCTCAAAGTAATCATGCCAAGCAGCTATCCACAAAAGATTGGGAAAAGATAACATTCAAGGTGTATACTGTGCCAGAGGATCTCCTAGGCAACTTCTAAAGCCCTTGGTCACTTAGGGCACAAGCATTTCAATACTGAACACAGGTAAGTTGCATTACACAGTAATTTACAATAATAAACCATCACTGTTTCCCGTGTTTAATGGCTCTCCACAAGTACAATTTTGACAGCCTTTGGTCTGTCAAATAATTGTGGTTTTTGTGCCACAATTATTACCTTTATGTCTGTCCTTTCACCTCTAAATCGTTTTTCTAAAATCTGCACTTAAGCACCATTATTCCTTCAGCAGCACAATTATATCACCCCTTAAAATCCATGTTATATTTGTGCATGAAAGATTCACTGTTGGATTCCTCCATCCTTTTCACTTTTATATTTGTGCATGAAGAATTCACTGTTGGATTCCTCCATCCTTTTCACTTTTAAACCAAAAAATGAACAAGTAATGAAAGGAATAAACTCCCACAAAGTCTCAGTATGGTCCTGCCACACAGCAGTCATTGAGACACCAAGTGGAAAGCAGCTTCCCCAACAAAAATGCTGGAGGAGGTTTAAAATAAATGAAGGTGGATATTTGCTATTTAAAAAGGCTTATTGTACAGAGCTGGTATTAAACATGGGGTGATACCCCTGTGTCTGTCTTTGTACACCCAAACTTCAAGTCTGTGGGAATTTCCAAAGTCCAAAGAACATGGAGTATAAGCCAGAATTATTTGTAAACATGGGATAGTTGAGATTTATATAACAGGCTAGTGCAGATTTATGAATCCAGGAAAGGAAATAATTACAAAGGAAATTAAAGTTAAAAATAGTCATGAACCACCAAAAAGAATGTGCTTGCACCTCTTTCTTTGGCAACAGAGTATAACACCCACAGTTCATTCTTCTAGATAATTAGTAGTGCCAGGAATGGGGTCTCCAGTTTAAAAAAGAAACTTTACTTGGTAAATACTTCTCATTATATGTTTAAAATGGGTTTTAGATTGCCTAAACAAAAGGCTTCTACTATCTGCCTATACATCTAGCACGAAAAGTCTAATAATAGTGTGTTTCAGTATAATGCACTTCTTTTGAGAGCCAGAATAACTAAAAATAAGAGAAATTTTAAAGCCTAAGGCTAACTTACCATCTGACGCCATTTATTACCACCAGAACAGCATCAAACACAATGTATGAAATGTAAGATATGAACACTGGAGGAATGGACACAGCTGCTTCTAGTTACCCTGCAGATAACTATTTATAGGGCTGGAGACACACAATAAAATCCAGTATAAATCAAGACTGCAACTGGCCAGAAACAAGATGTGGAGAAAGAGTTCTATGCTGCTGGATATTGCTGTCACCTGTGGTGCATACAGTGGCAGTGGGGCCGTGTCAGGGAGCTGGGAGGATGTCCAGGATCCCTAGGGGCTTCCAAATACTGCCCTGAAGCCAGGCACAGGGTTTTAGTGGGTTCAGTGAACAGATCATAGGAAAATACAGAGGCACCCTTTAATCCATACCAAAAAATCCATACTGAAAAAAGGAAGCAGTAGCACAATTAAGCTTCATGTGTGCACATCCAGCAAGTGATATGGGGTAGCAAGGTAGGATTTTAAAATAATAAATGAAGAATTTTGTGAAAAAAATGTGTGCAGTTGCAACACAAGGACACTCAAGTGTGTTTTGGGGATTGCCAAGATACAGCAGTGGGATCTTGTGGAATCCCTACCTGTTTGTTTGTTTTCACCTGTCATCTTCTGAAATTAAAACACCAACTTTTCACAGAAATAGGGTGTTCAGTGCTGTCTGAAAACAGTTTCGATAGATGAATTTCAGCAAGTTTTTGGTTTGTAAAAGCTATACTCTGGGCTTGCTGAAATCACAGTTAATTCTGTGTGTTTTGATGCCTGTTTCCTCACAGGATAGTCTGTATCCAGTAGGTCTGAATGAGAGGCACAAGAACAGTCCTGAGAATCTGGCTAAACAGCACTTGAATCTAAAATGCAGATTTTATTATTGGTGTTGGTTTACAGTCACACTCATTAATTACACCAGAAGGAAAGAGTTTATGAAAGTGATAGTTTGAAGAAACCAGTAAAAATTAACATGTTTTGTTAGTATTCTCATATTCTACTCTGACTGCTGATCAAAGTGAAAATGATATTGCTTAGTTTGGAGGAATATGCAAACCTTAGTTTGGATGAAAAGCATAACCTTTATGTAAGGTAAGTTATATTTTCCTTTGCTTTTTGTTTAGGGATTGAATGAAGAAAACCTTGATCTTTCTACATTTTTCTTATATTCACATAAGATCTGGATGTGCAGATCCAGACACCAGTAAATTACTCATGAAGCAAGTATGATTTCTTCAATTAAGGAACCTGTTTGAGCATCAGTTTTTGGGTGCACCACAGAGTGGGGGACTCCTTTGAAAGACAGGCAGTGTTCAGTGAAACTCCTTGAATAAATATGCTTTGGAAGTTAAAAAGACACTGAGTACTGAAAGGTCAAGTATGGAATAAATTAATTCTGTAATTGATAACAAGAGACTTCCAGCTCTGGCAAATTATGTACTTAAAACAAATTATTAGTATTTGTTTGTCTTCTGAACTAAGTGTCTGTGATTTTATCCTCAGATGAAAAGAACAAAGGAATTTAAGATTTTGCCCTGAGGTTAAAGGACGTGGGTGTTTTGACCCAGCAACTTCTGGCTTGTTGAAGTGAGTTTTCACAGTCTTGTGACTATTTTGTATAAGGAATATTTATATTTCTTTATATCTAAGCTCAGTGTTTGTTTTTAATGTAATCTAGAATGAACTCCTATAGTAAATACTGATGTTATTTAGAGGAAGCATAAATCAACCATTGATATCCTCACACTCCAGCAACTTCAAACCCCTCACTAAAGCAGAGCTGATGACAGAATTAAATTTCATAATACACAGAGTGGTATTAATGTACTTTTTTCTTTCCTATTTATTTGCAATTGTTGTCTCAGAGCTGAGAGCAAGAGGGAAATATTTAGAATTCTGAGTTGATTTACATGCTGCTCTTGGTCCATCAAAGGTTTGAGATGCCCATGTCTGTAGTCTGCAGCTTCCTTTGATACTAAATGCAGCATCAGGAAAATAATTCCCTGGTATTCTTAGAGAACTCCCTGCAAGAGGATTGCCTGACAAGGGCTTTTCCATCTGATAAGGTTCTGGAAGAGCTCTTTACAGCCTCCCGATTAAATGAATTGTCTCCTCAAGTAACTGATGCCAGTGAATCAGCTTCCAGCTCCACAATGGTGAATGCCTGGTTCTGTTTACTGGGCTGTTGCAGGATTTTTAGAGGGGTCATACCTGTGAGTGTCATTTAATGTCAGTTGGGTAGTGACTGCTCCATTCCCCTGGAAAATGCCAGGGCTGCCCTAACAAGGTAAATGGTTTAAGTCCCAGAGAAGACTATGAATATTCACAGTCATTTTTGCTTTTGTTAAATAGTGCCAAGTACCCAGCAGCTTCAGGTTCTGTCTGAATAAATTCCGGCAGCCTTGACATCAGCTTGTCTTTGACCCTTGGATGGCATCACCCAAAGATAAAGCAATGGGCTAAATGACTTGGGAGTTTTTAGAACAATGTTTAAAGAAGCATCTTCCACTGCAAAGCAGAAGAGGCATAAATAATTTAAAGGTAGCGCTTTTACTCAACTACTCCTCTTTGCTTAAGTCTTGGAATTTCAGGCATGAAAATAAACATACTGAGGTAAATGGGAATGCCACCCAATGTAAAACAGGTTAAAGCATAAAGGATGTAAATTTCCTTTAACTTGAAAGTTATATGATGAGATAACAGTTATAAAATCTCTTTTCAGTTGCCATGCTGATAACTAGAGATGCAACATCATATGCTGGGAAGAAAAAAGGATGAAATATTCTCTATTTTTCTAGACCATGAGAAAAATTTGGACAAGATTGAAAAGTTACACCCCAGAGACAACATTCAAGCCTGGGCCATTCGTGATGTGTGCATATACGTAACACCATCAGAAGGTGCCAGTTTTCCCCCAAAAAGGATATGAGCCTCTGGTATGTTACAGAGCAGACAGGAGTGGAAGAACACTCTGCACAATGTGAATCTATATACTAGAGTAATTTTGTTACTCTGCTTTAAAGGTATGGAATTGTGTTGCAGTGCATTTCTTCTGCTAATCTCCAGCTGCCTCGAGAATGGCTCAATGTGTCAGGAGAGGCTTTCCTGATGCTTCAGATCTGAGTCATCAGCTGGGTTACAGAAGACAAAGGTAATTATCGATTCATTTCTCTTATGATGTGAGCTTTTAGATTTGTGTGGCTAAGATTTCTTGAGGCTTTGATTACTAGTTTACCCTTTTAAAAATAATGTCTACAAATAAATTTCAAATGTCAAATATATTTTATTGTCTGGAATTGGCATACAGAAGGAAGGGCTGAGAAAAGTGATTTGGCATCAGTCCTTATTGGAAAGAAAATAAAGAAAAAACTCCTTTATGAAGAGAGAGAATGAAAAGAAAGCAGGGTGAAAATATCAGGACCTAATTTGTAGACACTCCCCCAAAAGGTCATGGGAGGCAATGGAAGGAATGAAAATGGTGATGGAAATCAGCATCAGAGGCAAACATCCCAAAAATGAAATCTTCAAAAAAGCAACAGGCAATCAGGCAGGGGTGCTGTGAGAATCCACAAAGCTCACGTCAGCACTAACCTACAGCAGCCACCAGCTCCAGTCCCCGTCACACCCAGGCAACACCCCTGCTTGCAGGGAGCTGTGCTTAGGGGTCAGAAACTTGCACATAACACCAAGGGCCCACCTAAAAGGAGAAAATCCTGGCACCTATTTTCCATGGCCCCAGTGACTCTCTGCATTGTCCATGTGCAAGACAAGAAGAACCAATTTCCTTGAACTGAGTGAAATGATGCTGAAAAAATAATTCTCAGGTGTAAAAATAGAGGGATCTGAAAACAGAACAAATTTAATTAAAAATTATAGGAATTGTTGGCACTAATTGCTAAAATTACTCTGTTACTGGTTTTGGAAATAGCTCTTATTCTTGCTGCATTAACAAAGAAAGGAACAAAGACATAGCAAACTTCAGTGCTGCTAGCTGTCCTAAGGCCAAGTGAAGCTGTTAAATAGCAGGGATGTTACAAATATGCACAGGGGCTCATTTTTTACATGAACGTTTTGGACTTAGGCTGACCTTTGCTTAAAAATACTGAGTGGGCTTGATTTTATCTGTTGCACAAGTAGACTTAAAGCCTCTCTATTTTCTGCCCACCAATGGAATTGGAATAAAACCCAGAGTTTCGGCTATCCTGGCTTTTCTGTTTCAAACTTGGTAACTTAAAGTTGTGGTATTACACTAAGAATAGAAATAATTTCTCCCTTTGCCTTATTTCAGTTGTTCTGGGATACGTCCTGCCATGTATTGATAAGAGTTTAAAAATAAGTCTAGTCAAACATAAAAATATTTTTGTGAGAAGAAAGTGCACGTTTCTTTTACAGAGAATGTAAATATTAGCGTCCTTTAGAAAACAAGTAAGTTCAAAGGTGTAGAGGGGTAAATATTTTCCCTCGTGTTAATTCTGTATTTCAGTTTTCCAGCCAGGCCTGTATCAGCATTAAAGCTTTCACCTCTATCTCTTACAGCATGCACAGGCCCACCTTCCCCAAGTTCTAGTGATAGCTTTGTGCTAAAATTTCTTTGTTTGGATTAAGTTCATGGACCTCATTAAAGCCTTCAGGCATCATATGGATAAAACATTTAGAAGAGCTTCACAAGTCTCCATCCCTTCAGCACAGCAGGTCAGGGAAGTGTGCTGGAGTGCACGGCTCTAGCAATAGTGGGGAATGGGGTGGAAGGGGGGACTTTAATATGAAAATCAGGAATACTTAATATTTTTCTTACTATGCTTAGTATGATGGGAATGTAATATAAAACAGAGAGGATAAACCTCATTAGGTGAGGCTGGCTTTGATGGTGGCTCATCTGCTGGGTGGAGCTGCTCTGAGCATGGCTCTGTCCAGCAGCGTGCTGGGGGCAGCTGGGTCAGGGTTCACCTGTGGTTTGTGGCACTGCTCAAGGGATAATCCTGCCAATGCCTTTCTGTGCCAGGTTAAGAGCTCTCGCCTGACCCCCACGGGCATCCATACCCTTGTGCAGTGAGCGGGATCATGCTCGATGTTTGGTGATCTAGCTGAAAGTTGGCTCCGCAGGGAAAACCATGCGGAATGCTTGAGCAGATATGAGCCAAGGAGGCAGAACGTGTGGCTCACAGAGAGGAGTCACGAGCCCTCTGCTCATTTGGGCTCAGTTTCACTTTGGCCCAGGCAAATCCAGGCAGCCCATAGACAGGTCTCGCCTGTGAGAACAGTACCATGGCTTAGGGAATCTGTGTTTCTCACCCACAGGTTTTATTTTGCAGGTACCAAGCCTTCTGGTCCAGGTGCCCAAGGATGGGGTAGCCCTCGGGAGACACGGCGTGGGGCAGCTTCTGGAAATCTCGGGGTCATTGAGGGAACATGGAGCTCAGCACCAGTGACCAGTGTGCAAGGACCTGATGGAAGAAGGTACGTGCACACACACACACAGTCACTCTTTTGGTTTCCTCTAGTGTACTGCTGAAGGCTGGAGGATGCACGCCCCGGTGATTTTAAAGAAATCTTTGTGTTTTATCATGCCTGGGCGATTCTAAAGAAATGTGTGCACTTTTATCTGGTTACACCTGGCAGTCAAGTCACAGCCACACGTGTTCAAAAATGCCTGAAAATTCACTTTTTATCTGGTTTCGGGGGGCCAGCTTTCTTCACCTCCTTCGGAGGGCACAAACAACGGGCGGGAAAACGAACAGCCCGTTACCGGCCGACTCGGCCAACAAACCCCTCCTTTGCCTCGCAGCTAAGCGCTGCGAGGGCAAGGGGGAGCGGCAGGTGCCGCGGGCGCGCAGGCGCTCGCTCCGCCAGCCGCTGGCGGGCGGGCAGCTTCCCTTCTCCCGTCGTAACGGGCAGCCGACCGCGCCGGGAGCAGGATCCATTAGCGAGACTCCAATTTCGGGGCCGTGTGCCCGCAAGCCCGGCAAGGTACCGGCTTCGGTCACACCCGCGGCCCCGAGCGCAACGCGCACATCTGGCAGCTCCAGCTGTGCCCGCGCCTGCGCGCGGCGCGGAGGGGCGGGCGCGGCTGCCCGCGCGCACACACACACACGGGGCAGGCGCCGCCCCTCGTCATTGGCGGAGCGGCTCCTCCGTCCCGCGTCCACGGGGGGCGGACGACCTCGCCATTGGCCGCACGGGCTGGCGATGCCTCTCGGTTGGCTGCGGCGGCGCTGTGGGCGGGGCCGCGCCTTCACCGTGAGGTGCGGGAGGGCCCCGGCCGCCGCCGTCGTCGCCGGTTCCGGGTCCGCGGGAGAGAAGCCGCGGAGGGCGATGGCGTAAGTGTGGGGTGGAGCCGGGACCGGGCTGCGCTCCGCTTCCCACCGGGATGGGCCCGGCGCTCAGGGCTTGGCCCCGCCGCTCGCCCTGGGCCTGCCGGGAGCACGAAGCCACCCCCGCGCCGGGAGGAGCCGCGGTTCGGCGCGGGGCTCTGCCGGGCCGTGCCGGGAAAGAGGCCTGGTGCCTATTTTTCCGGCCCGGAGGGCGGTGTCGTGACCCCCGAGTGCCGATCCCGCCGTGCTTCCCGTCGTCCTGGCCTCTCCGCGGGGGCGTGGTGCCAGAAGCCCCTCTGGTGTCGGGGATTCAAGTGTTTTCCCTTTGGCATGGGTTAACGCCGTGCAAAAAGGGTGTGAGACCAGGGGGTGGGAGCTTAGGCGCCTCCGCTTGTGTTTGGCCTGCGAGAAGTTTCTCTGTGCTGGTGAAAGGCGATCTCTGCCAGTGCCTCTGGTCCTGGGAGAGTTTAACACATACACAATGATTTAAAAGGACGTACACCTGTTTTTTGGTGTGTCTGAAGCTGTAGTGATAATGATACGTAATGATATTAAGATAACGTGTTTGTGCTTTGCATTACCAAGAAAAAACTCGATGTAGTTACCAATGTAACATGTACATAACAGCTATAGTACATAACATAACATTATTACAGTGGTTTTGGAGGTGGCCATGTAGCAAATATCCTAATCACAATCTCTGGACTGGTTTCCCATTATGAGACACATCTCCACATCAGCCTTCACTCAACTTTGTGAAAACTTCCCAAGCTGGTAGTTTGCTGCCACGTGTAACTTTATTAGATTTAATATTGAAAAGGTCACCGTTGTTGCCTTGTGAGTTCTTCTGTTGTGTCACTTAATCCAGTAATTCTGCTTTTCTGGCTTGTTCTTTTTATTGCAGCCGTGGAGGGATTCCTGCCCTTGCCCACCCCCCCACCCCCCCCCTTTGCTTTTTATGTGTAGTGACCAGCTAAACAATGGGGCCAGAAATTTTGGCAGCCGAGAAGAGAAGAAAGTGGAGGAGGGAGTAATCCTCTTGTTGTAAAAGTATGTTAATAGGTTATTCAAACAGCCATTGGTAAAAACAGTATTGAGCATCCAGTTAGGTAGTTGGCTCTGAATGCATGTTTCGGGATGTTTGTTTAGGATCATGGTCTGAATTTGACATTCTGACAGCGTTCATGAGTAGGTTTTGCTCGTGGCGGATTGTCTGGGCTCATCATGTGAAGGTATGGACACATTTAGGAAGAGCTCTTATACTTGTGCGTGGCATGCTGAAGTCACTCACCCTGTTGGGAATGCTCTTAGAGAACTTTGGCATGTGAAGTGTGCATCAGCTGCTGTTTGGTGATTGCCTTTTGCACCATTTTATCCCGTGGGAAATAGGCAAGAGGTTAATGCTTTTGGTTAGCAGCATCCAGAGTTATCCTGTGTTAACTGTGACATGTAATGCATTCTCCTAGTAACTTCTTATCTCCTCAGATAACTTATTCTAGCCCTTGCTGCTGCACCAAAAATCTCTGTGGTGACTCCAGGCTGAGATGAACCTATAGGTAGTTCACTTAAGGATGATGGTATATGTAGCTACAAGACTGACTGTTGTTTGATTTATGGCAAAGACTTCCCCTTTCCCCAAATTGTGGTGATGTGTCAGAGGAGAAGTTTAGAGGAAGTATACTTCTGGAAAAATTTGTAGGTATGGAGTAGAGGACTTAGTTTCATAAAGTATTTCAAAGGTACAGTGCTGTACTCATATTAAAAAGAGAGGAGGAAAAAAAAAGTTATTGCCTTGTTATTAAGACCAACAACAAAGGCTCCAAAGGCAATATTTTTATTTTTCTCTCTAAGTTGAGGACTGTACATGTGGGAAATTCTTATTTATTTCTACTATTGTGAGCCTTTAGGTTCCATTGTTTGTGGGTTTGGGATGTTTTTTTCTTTTTGTTCTTGGTTTTGTTTTTGTTGGTTTTTTTTGGGTTTTTTTTTGTTTCATCCTTTTTTTCCTCTGCAACATCAAAGCCTGGCAATGTAAGCTGGAAAAGAACCAGCTCCCCTGAAGAAGTCTGGAAGACAAGGTTGAGCAGTATATGTTTACTTTTTAAAAGTTAAATTAAAAATCATCCCAATTCAATCAGGGCTTCCTAGGCTAGCTATGGAAGTACTACATGCTGGTTGCCATAGCAGGAGTTTGATCTCTTCTGTAGGAAAACTCATGTCATGTACTATTAAAAATAGATAAATAAAAGTTACCACTTGTGCTGTGTAACTCTACCACATTGAGTAGGCTATTGTGAGAATGATGTCTGTCTTGTATCTTACTGTTCCTTTGGGTATGCTTTAATGTTGATTTAATTAATTTTGAAGTAGATCTATTATTTACTAAGCTACTGTAGTGCAAATTTTGTTTGACTAAGGCTGTCCATACACTGGCTCAACCAGGTGTGGCTTTGCTGGGCTCTGCTTTCAGTGCAGCTGCTTCTGCTAGGGGTTGTAGCAGGATTTTATTAGTATAATTAAAGCTCTAGTTAATTTTGTTTACAGTTTACTGCTAGTGGGACTTCAAGCACTGGTTTGAAGAGAGGACAGGGAGGAAAATAGACCTAAATATTTGCTGTTTTCTTTAAAAAGCTCAGAGCTGCTAATTTTAATTTGGTATCAGGTGTGAAGGCGATGCAATTTGTCCAGTGGCAGAAATGCTGTATGAGTGCTGTCACTTCGCTTGGTTTTTTGTGTGGGTTTTTTTTTTTTTTAAGAACAGCCTTCTTTCTCTTCCTTCCTCTTTCCTTTGCTTGTTGACTGAAGAGTAGCTGAGTTTCCTAAGCCGTGCTGTGATGGGTTTGAAGTGTTTGACCTAGCTGGACAGTTTTGGGACAGGTGCCAAGGTTGGCAGCTTTTTGTTTTGTGAAATGTGTTTAATATGCCTCTGGGTGCTGACAGTGTAAGAATATCCTGAGAGGAAAGTTGTGTCTATGTTTGTGAGCCTCCTTTATAATACAATTTACTTATCTAAACCTCTGATTTCATAGCAGAAGTGCTGGAGACCCTTTGAAAGGCAGTGATGAAGTGGGCAGTGCAAAAAGGCCTTTTCTTTCCTTAAGGAGCTGCCTTAGGTATGGCTTCTTTATTGTGATGAGGCATCCAGATATATTACCTACATGAATTTTTTGAGACTGGCAGGATTTGCCTGCTGTCATTTAGTGTGACACTTTAGGTGTAATTGTAACTCTGCTGATTAATAATTGCTGTAGAAGTTGGGAGTATCCTTGGAATGGTAGTTAACTTCTAATAACACCAATTAACATGTATTCGATAAGCACTTGATTTCTGTGAAGATCTGAGGGATATGTCTGGCAAATTTAAACTCCTGGTTTATTCCCCATGTGTATTCCAGCAGTAATAAGGGAATTGGCAATGTCCATTATTACCCACTTAATCACCATATAAAAGTATTTCTTCTCAATATGGAATGCTAGTTTTTCCCCCACCTTTGAACACCCTTTTTATTCAGCTGTTTCTACAAGGGTGTGCCAGGAAAACAGCTTTACAAAGAATATGGTAAACAGATATTTCATTTTCTTTCTCCTCTTCTTGCCCAGCTCAAGACCCACATCACCCTAATGCTTCCAGGCACTGAGTAAAACATTTGTTGCCTTTGTGCTCAGGTATAGGTGCAGGACAGACCTTTTACAGGTAGGTGCAGCTGTCCCTGCCAAGTGGCTGCACTCTGGTCACTGAGTTTCTGGTTTCTCTCCTGCCAGCTCTTGCATATATGCATGCCTCCTGTAAATTTTAAATGACTTCACTCAAGCAGAGGTTTGTTCTTGGTGTTGAGTTAATTTGCCAGGCTGAGGTTAAAACGAGTTTACCTATCTGATGTGATTGAAATGAGTTTGTAAAGATTATGAGCAGCTGCTTTTCAGTGGCTGACTTTTTAGAGATGGAATATTTGCGGTGAAAAATGGATTGGGTTTGTAACACTGGAAGCAGGCTGAAAATGAAGTGCATCCCCCCTGGATTATAACTTTGCTTACTTCTTTTTAGTACTGTGACGAATGGATTATGTGTGACACAAGTAATTAAAATTCACTTTTAAAAATCTGTTAAGTATGTGGTTTTGCTATAAAGACAGCCTGGCTGACCATGAGGTGCATCTTGACAGTAAAGTCAAACCCTCATATCTTTAAGGCAGTCCAGTGTCTGTCTTGAGCCTGCTAAGTGCTCCAAACATGCACAACCTGAACAGCAGGCCCCTAGTATTTCAGTTTGGGCATCATAAATAAGGGATTTGGCCTTTATCTCTCCTTGCTTCAGATACTCATTTGGAGAAGGACAGCTACATGATGCCCTGAAGAACTGCTGTGAAGATAAAATATGAGTATCAGTGTTCTGTCACCTCAGTGCCACAGAATATTCCTTTTCTCCTGTCTTCTTCCCAGGAGAAAGCTAATACATTTTGTACTTATTAACATGATATGTGGTAAGTGAGAGCCACAAGTGACATAATGAATAGTAAAAATATGTTTGAAAAACAAGGTGGGGGGAGGCAAATAAATCCAAACACTTATCATGGTTTTGGACTATATTTCAGCATGCTGGCTGAGCTGTTCATCACAGAACAGCAGAGACCTTGAGAAAAAATTATAAATAAATGCAGAACTACAAATGTGAAGTTCTGGGTTTCTGTTCCTCTTTGTTACTTTTTGTTTTGTGTATTTGCGTGGTTAGCAAGAGACAGTTTCATACCCTCGAGTCTCATCATTCCAAGAGTAGTTCCTTGTAGAGTTTACTTCAGAGAATACAGTAGGTCGTGTGAAAGAACATTCCAGGCTCAGCAGCCTATGGATCACTGTTCCTGGAGAGTGCAGCAGTTTGCTCTGATGGTAAAGTTCAGTTTGCACATAGGGGTACATGTAGCAGAGTGTGGGTGGTGAGAGGCCTGCAGGATTCAAACTCATGGTTATAGTATACAGGGCATGGGAGAGGAAAGGCTGCAAGGTCCGGAATTTAAACCAATGGTTACAGTGTATAGGGGTTGAAGATGTAAGACTGTGCACAGAAAGAAATGCTGGTTACTGAAAGTAGCAAGTATCTGTTCTGAAAAGTCTCCATCTCTTGCTCTTAGCAATCCTGGTGGTCCAGATCCTGCCCCTTCATCCTCTGGGCCTTATAAATGCACTGGGATGTTATGAACAGTGTGTACTCCTTAAGTCTCTGCTTTTATCCCCTTTCTATTACAGTAGATCGTAATCTGAGTGGATTAAGCAGCTGATTCCTCTGAGAGGTGTGTTGAGAACTCACATCCAGTGCAGGTGTGGCTGCCGCCTGGTTTTGAGTGGTTACACTTGTACGGCCGTCATCCTCCCTCAAGGAACTTGATCAAGGGCAAAGACTACCCTAACAAAAGAGAAAAAGAAAGAAAAAAAAGTCAGTGCGCCAGGGTGTTAAAGGATCATCTTTGAAGCTCAGATATGTTGTATTGACACATGATGAGTGATGGAGGATTCCTGAATTTATTTGCATGCAGGTAGCAAATGTATCCGTGAAAAAAATTGAAAGTATGTCCAGTTTAGGGTTATGGACAGTGATGGGGAAAAAACAACAACCCTATGAACACCATCTTTATTTAAATAGCTAAGTATCAAGATTCAATACTTTCAGTTGCCACGTTGTCTTGCCACAGTCCTACTTAATGGTTTTTAATTATGGCTCAGTATCAAGTAATTTTAGGTGATAATTTCTTAGGAAAAAGCCATGGTTTGCTTCCTTGACAAGATAAATATTGATGGTTGAAGCAATAGATGGACAGTCCTCATCTCTTGACAGCTTTTCCGTGGTTGACTTGGTCACAACAGAGTGACCCTGTTGTCTCTTGGTGAGAAGCAAGAGAACAAGTTCTTCCATTCTTTTATGCTGGAAGTGTTGGTCTGGCTTTATCTCTTTACCCTGTGAGTCAGGAGTTTAAAAGCTCCTGGAGGCTGCCTGCAGAGGCATCATCTTCTTCATCATACAAACTGACATGTGGCTTTTTTATTAAGGTACTGTGAATGTCTTAAAGCAGAGTGCCATTATGTGATTTAATTTGCTGTTCTAAAGTCCATTCTGAAACAACAGCTCCTTTCTTAGTCTGTGTGGCTGTGTGTGATGTTTATTCCTCTTATTCCTCCCCCTTGTAGCAGAGTAAGTTGGTAGATTTTTTATCATCCATGCTAGAAACTGATGTTGGTTTGTTGTGTTTCTTTGTTGTTTCTTTTTTTCTCTTTGCTTCTTTCATGTTCTTTCCTCCCCATTCTATTCTTGCTTGCAGAAGGGGTAATGAATTATTAACACTTATTCTTGAGACGGTACTCTTATTGTAGTTCTAAACACAGGCTGTTGGTTGAGGGTACGACAGGAGAAATAAGTGCACTAATGGCAGGTCTTTTCCCAACTTCTTCCAGTTAAAATAATGAGAATAGTATGAGTATTAAAGGAAAAAAAAATGAGTTGCTACATTTATTGCTAACATTTGCAAATACTGACTGTTCCAAAGCTGTTGTGCTGCTGAAAAATGAAGGACTCATCAATATTAGTTTTATGTTCTAGAACCCTTGATTGAGAAACCAGCAGAGACTTCATAACAAATGGGAATAAAGTTTACTTGTATTTTTTGAGGGTTAAATGTTGTCAGGAAGACAGGCTGCCAGCAGCTGGAAGGTGTTAGAAAACAAAAAAAGAAGCAGAATTGATGCTTCTTTTTTTGTAAGATTTGACAGATGACATCCAAGGGAGAAGACTTCAAATGAAAACAATGCAACAAAAATACTGCTGTGTAATTACAGATGTTATGTTACTGAGTTGAGCAACTCCCTGCTAATCACATTTAATTAATACAACCCAGCTGCAAGGTGGTTTATGGGTGATTTGAAGAAGTGTGTAAGTTTAGAAGGACTGGTTTTCTGTTCTCTCTAACAGATAATCAGGTAGTCAGTTTTTACAAAATTATGCAGATCCATCCTTAAGCAGAATTAATGCACACAGTGGATCAGGAGGTTTTGGGATTTTCCGTAACTCCTAGAAGTGCCCCGTTTGTCCTTTCCTTCTGCTAGGGCAGGGGTTTAGTCTCCTGTTAACGTTTTTGCATGTTAGTGTGCTTAATACAGCCTCATTTTTCCTTGTGTGTTCAGTTGCTTTTTGACTTTGTACTGCTGTGGCACAAGTTTTAGACATTTATTTGCTTTTGTATGCTGTACAGGGCATTCAGGGTACTAAATTTGGAGAGCATATTTTGGTATTTTGTTGATATGTAGTTTGGGGCAATCATGTGCCTGGAAACTAATTGTTCCAGCAGAGATGTGGGGAAATGTTTCTGGAGCTCTGGGGTAGAAGAAGTAGCTGAGAATCATGAAGTTGTTATTGAAGGAATAAAACAAGTACATTTGTATTTGTGTGAAACAGACTGCTGGAGATGATTTAAGGCAGTACATAGTCAATTTTTGCCAAACTGTACTGAGCTTGTTACTCATTTTGGTTTTGAAATGGTTTTCTTTTTCCTTCAGTTCTGTAGGTGCTGATGCAAAGACAGTGTAGCAATGGATCAAAGAAAAAATGATAGTTTTGTCCCAAGTATCACACAGCTGGAAGATTTCCTGACAGAACATGACTCCAATGTGGTTTGGCTGTTAGTAGGTAAGGTTAACTCTTCTGTTTTGGTTAAATTTCTGTTGTGATACTATAACAAAAGATTAGCATGACAGTCAGCTACAATTACTTCCATATGCCAATATGTGCCTACCTGCCTTTTAATCTGATGTAGTTTGGGTAGTGATCTAAGGACTATTGTGTTTAATGACACAGCTTCCAGACTAAATCATGCACCACAATGAGCCTTTAAGCCAAGCTGTCATTTAATCAGTTAGGAGTTGGATTTGTAAACATGCCTGATTTAGGTATGCTGACTTTTTTTTTTTAATAGCACTCATGCTATTGCTTATATTGATGTAGGTATTCTTATTTTCTTAATCTATAAACAAATGGATCAAGGACAGCAAAATAAATAAGAAGTTGTACTGAGGTCTGTGTAAGAATACTGAAAGTGTGCATGAATTCAGACTTTTCCAAAGGTGGATAATGCCTGCTTTCCAGCCTTGACTCTTGGACTTGGAGTAAGGGACAACACAGAAACAACTTTATTTTTTCACTTTCACTTCTGACAAGTTAAAGCAATCTGTTGGCTATTGAGATACTGGAATTATTTTTCAGTAGGCCAAATTAAATAGGAAGGTAGATTATCTGAAGGTGCTTACTGTTTGTTATTTATTTCACGTTTAATGTGTTGAAATGGAAAATTTGTACTCACCAGAGAGTTCTCAGTGTAGTCAAGATGAAAATAGGGGAAGTCACTGGTAGTAGCTCATGGTAAAACGTGGAACAGAAGCAAATAGATCTGAAAATTCTGTCTTCAAAAGCTTTGACTTGCTTCCTGCTATGATGTTTGGATAGAAACACATTAGATTGGTGTTTATTAACTGACCCAGTTTCAACCAGCCTTTTCTCCTTTGCTTTTATCTGCTGACCTATAGCATTCTAGGAGAAAGAAACATATAAAATTATCAGTAATTTCCTCTGCTGAATGCTGAAACAGCTGACTGCTGGTCTCTGTAAAAGGTGATGAATTCCAGAAATGAGCATGCTCCTCAAAGAGCTGTTGCTTACCTCTGGAATAATTTCTAAAAATCACATGCAGTAAAACTTGGGAAATGCAATTTCCAAAACTTGGTTTCAGTGAAGAGGCTTTAAAAATCAAGACTATAATAATGAAATTAATGAAGTTTATGGGATTGGGTGAGGCAAAAGGCTATAGTTTGTGGCAGACGTGAGTCTAGCGCTGAAGGCAGTGGATCAGGACTGGAAACTGCGCTGGTTTCCCAGTTTTTCTCAGTATGTTTCACCTTAAGAAGGCACCTTCTTGACTTCAGCCATCTAGCAGTTAAACTTTAACCTCAAACTGAGCTTTATGGACCCTCAGAGTGTGAGTCATCCCACCTTTGTCCTTCCCCACAGAGGACCAGCAGTGAGGAGCTTACCTGAAAGTGGGGGAGGTGAACACTGTCCTTGGAGTGTGCCTGCCCTCAATGCCAGCCTGAGTTTCTTTCCTGGGATGTAGCCTCTACCCTCCCTGCTCTTTCCTGTGTGATCACCCACACAGATTTGGTTTGTTTAATATGTCAAGCAGCTTATTGACTGAGGACATGAACTGCTTGAATTTTGGTCATGCTGGATCCATTTTCCAGTAAGGAAATAACAAAAGTCATGGGAGTCATTTTCGCCCTCTCTTTCAGTGGGGTATTGCTATGAAGCAGTGGAGTATCCCACTGGAAAAAATAAAGGAACAGTGGAAGAACAGATTGTTTTTGAAAATTTTTTGTAATTTTTTTTCAGTAATCATCTGAACTCTCTTCGAAGTGAAGGTGTCTTGCTCCTATGCATTTCTGCACTTTAGATTTTCCATTAAAATTTTCCATTTTTAGCATAAATGAAAAGTTTCTGCTACAAAGTTCAGGTTTTTTCCCTACTCTGCTTTGGGTGAAACAGAATGGTAATTATCAGTAAGGTGAATTAGAACTAGTCCATTCCTTGGCAGTATCATTCCTTTTGGATTTGTCCTTCTGGAAGCTTAGAGAACCCTTGTACTTAGAAATAGGTTACTAGCTCTTAATCAACTAAAGTAAAAATTACCTTGGGGATTAGCAGACCTATTAAAAAAAAAAAACAAACCCACATGTTTTTCATTGTATTGCTATTTCCTTTTTTCCCTATCAAATTCTGTGCTTGAGCTGTTGAGATATTTTTGCTAACCCAGGGGCTGGTACATTACTCTCAGGTTACAGCATCACAGGAAATGGTTTCATATATGATAATGTTTCCTGTGATGATGTATGAAGGACTAGAAATTTAAGTTACGGCTCACAATTAGGAGAAGAGTAGGGAAGGAATGTAGTATGACTTTGGTGGTGTTGGGATTTTTTAGGGTGTTCTGAAGTAAATGTCCATGTGGGACAATGCATGTTACAATTCAGTTTATAAAATCTAACTTCTTAGATGGAAAGTGATGTAATGAAATAATGCGGTACCTTCTGCAGGTCCTCTGGGAGGACAGGTTTTTTTTATATTGGGGAATTTAAGAGCGGTGAAGAATCTGTATTTTTCTGGACTTCCCATTTCCCCTTTTCCCCCCATCTCTTCACACTCTTCTCACACCATCTCTCTGAAAACATCCATTAAAATGTCCCATCAGTTTCAAATTTTTTAGAGAGCAGGAAGAACACTGCTATGCCTCCTAGTCCTAATAGGTGAGGTTTTTATCTGTGTCACTGTACTTTAAAATGCTTTAATTCATTGTAATCTTTCAACAGCAACAATATTGTCCTGTGGATGGATTATCTACCTAACTTACTATAATTCCCGGAACATTGGACTCATTTTAACATTGGTTCTTAACAGATTATATAAACATGGCTACATCCATATTGGTAAGTTACAATTAATGTAATGCCACTCTTTGTCTGCTGCTTTTTATTGAACCACAGTTTGCTAAAAAGTGAACCCAGTGTTCCTTTGTTAGAGTGATTTGAAAACATTCAGTGGATTCAAAGCAGACTCAAGCCTTGAGTCCCTGTTCCAGCACTGTCCTTGCTTTCTAAATAAGCTGTCAGAACAACTAATCACAGGTTGATCCATACTGGAACTGTGATATGTAGAATTGATACTGGCTAGAACATTTTGCATCAAAATCCATTAACTTTTTATTAAAATATTTTAAACTTTTTTCAGTAAAACAGGTCAGTGCAAATCACTTGGGCACTCACCCATTTACAAAAATATCTGATGCTGAATCGCAGAGGGCTGTAGCCCACAGTCACTGATCACACTTTTAGTTTTCTTTCACTTGCTCTTCTGCCTTTCTCTGCTTCACAGAACAGCAACAACTTTAGTTCTGGACTTTTTCTGCAACTATACATCACAAATGTAGTGAAAACTTAAAACCAAAAAATCCCACTCATCCTTGGCCTGCCAGAGACACCCTTGCAATTTATTTGCTTATGTCCTCAAAAATCTAAGAACTATATTCCAAACCATGTTCAAATCAGCTTTTTTGAAGAGCAAAATAGATTAAATATTTACTGGCTGCTACACTGGATCTATAGGCTTTTATTAAAATTTCTTTGTGAAATTGCCATTAAGTAAGGACAGCTGACATGGCTGGCCAAATATGTGGTATTCTTTATAAACCTCATCAGAAAGTAGAACACAACGTTAATTAAATCCTATGATTTACAGCTTGGTTTCAGCTGTTTAATGTTGATTTTTTTTTTTTAAATTATGTGTACTTAACTTTCTCTGAGTGAGGTGAAAAGCCTTAGGAAAAATCTAGGCTATTGCATTACCCGCTGGTCTTTTCATAGTTATTAATCCTTCTTGATGTAAACATAATTTGTCATAATAATTGGACCAAAATCCTTACAGCCATTTAAAATTTTTAAAAACAGTCCATCAGGAATCTTTATTTGTCTGATTATGGTCTTGCACACAACGGCTTGAGACTCTAAATGTTCAAAACAGCTTTTCTAACTCTTTAGAGCTTTGCAAGGTACCTGGATGTTTCTGAGTGACTCATGTGCCTCAGGGGCTTGGTTATATTGTTGAGTGGTGCCAAATCCAGCATCCCTTAGTTGTCTCCTGTGTTCTGAATCTCTGACTTCCCTTCTAAGGCAAAACTCAAGATCAGTTAACCCATTTCAGATTATTTAATTCTGTAATTTCTCTGTTCACAAAATCAACAGCTTTAGGCTAATAAATGTGTTGTTTGTTTGTTTGTTTTTCTTTATAATTAGGTTCCTTTTCGTTCTCTGTGCTGTCTGGAAAAGTCATGGTGCGTGAAATATATTTCATCACAGAGGACATGTCCATCAGGTACAGATTTAAAACACTTATTCCTTCTAAATAAGTGTTTTAAATACAGGTCTAAATAGTACAAATCAAAATGAGCAGTGTATTTATAAGTGTTAGACTGTCTCTTTCAGTCCTCGTATTTAACACTCCTACATAATTGTGAGCTCATTTGCTGCTTTAGCCTTATCATTTGGAAATGAGCGCTGAAAAAAATGGTAGTTGTCCTTAATATTTGTCAAATAAACCACGTTGGAGTGTGAAGGAGAGCTGTTTTTTCATTTATGTCTCTGACTGCTTCATGCTCCTTCTCTTAAGTCCGGAAGATTCACATTGGCCAGGTAGTTGGCATTTATTTACTGGGATTCAAAATAATTTGTTTTGTGAACTGCACTCCAGCAAATAGTTTGTAGTTTTGATTCTCGCTGTCAGATTTGGAAAGCCTTGAGGAGGCAGTGGGTATGGGATTTTATACAAGTTGCAGCTAAAGCAGGAATTCTGTAATACACTGTAATGCTTTGTACTCTGATGTTGCTTGTACACTGCCTCAGCTGTAGATCTCTGCACAAACTGCATGTAGGATGTTGGATTGTCACTCTCTCAACTTCAGTTTTATTCCAATTTATTTGGTTTAGAATTCAAGATGGATTTATTATTTTTCGCTGGTGGAAGATGTACAACCCTAAGCAGAAGCAGCACGGTAGGTTTCCTGAAAAGGTTTCAAAGTTTAAATTTACAGGTAGCCTACAGAAACACACTTCCTTTGCACAATCACAGGCATGCAATTGCTTTTTTAATATGTACCTGAAGTACTCTGGATCCTCAGAAGATGTGGATTTGTTCACTGTTTGCAGAGTAGATGAAATAAATATGGGATTCATTATTGGGGACATGAACTCTTCTTGACACAAACCATTAATCTTAATAGTAGCCTTCATTATCTGTAGTCCAAGCATAATTGTCTCTATTGAAGTTGATAACTATGATGAATAGAGATGTCTTATGTTCAGCAAGTGATTCAAGTTTCTGAGTTTCAGTGAGCGTTGTGCTTTCAGTATTTTAGCTAAAGTGTTACGGTGAGGGATGTTCTTAGTATTTGACAAGCCTGTATCTTGATGACATCTGTGCTTACAGAAGTAGGGAAGTGTGAAAAATTAATTTATTTTTCTTTCTTATCTCTGACTGATGATGGGTGAATAACACAGATGCAGGAGATGAATTGTATCTGCAGAAAACACAGTGAGAAAGCATAAGTAGCCTAGGGCTGTGTACTTAATCATTTATAGGATTAGAATCTTGTTGAATGGGACTCAAGTCCTGCCTCTCTTGACTTTTGGAGCCATCACAGCTCCACTGCTCATTCAAGGAGATCCAGAAATATCAGCTGTCTACAGCTGAGTACACTAATTGAGAGGGTCATTGAACTTTGGAGGGCTTTTTTTTCTAGGCTTTGCCTTTAGAAGTGGCTTCTGCTGGTGTGGACCCTCTTAGGCTTGTCAGCAAGCTCGTGGAGCTGTTGCTGTGTCAATACCTGCTCAGCAGTGGCAGCAGTACTGCATGCAGAATCAGTCAGGTGAATGTGAGGCACCGCTCTGGGCGGTGATATGAATTTGGAAGAGCTGCTCATTTCTCTTTACTAAGGCACTGCTTGACATCTGCGGTGGTACGGCACAATTCAAATTCTTTATACCATAAAAAAATTGTTCAAAAAGTGGAACCTAGTCGTAGAGTTACTTAGATTTTGCCAACCAAAGGTTACTGTCCAACGGGTTTTGATAGAATTGTCTTCATCTGCTAGTTAAAACATATTTCTCTACTGGCTCAGAGAATGAAAAGATGAATTGAATTTAATGCAATGAAGGTGGTTGCCTGTCCTCTATGGTGGCATTTTTGCTTGGCAATATTGCAAGGCTTTAAGGTTTTCTGCTGGCATTTAAGGCCACATGATCAGTGGACAAATAATCTGAGTAACCGTAGAAGTTAGAGGTGTCCAGGTCTGACAACAAAGTAACATGACTAAAATGCTCTTTAAGTGTTAAATCATGCTGAGGCTTGAGGTTTTGTATGTACTTGAGAAATGGGAAGTGGTTTAGGAGCAAAAGCTGTAGGATCATGTTGTGGATAGAGCACACCCCAATGACTTGGCTTAGGTACCACAGCCCATTATCAGCTTTCACACTGTGAAACAATCTGGTAGTTACTTGTACACAACCTGCATAAATGCTTCTTTGATTCATTTAGCATGATAACATTCAGATTTGCTTGTCTCTTTTTCCTTGCCCTTTTTTTTCCCTTTTCCAGAAGTGTTTTAGGCAACCAAATTGATGTGTAGAGGTCAAATCTTGTTTCTGTTGTTAGGAAAAAGAGATACTTGTCTCTTTAAATCCCCTTTAAAGGAATGAATAGTACATATTATTGAATTTAGTAAATGAAGTCTAATAATGCTTGCATCCAGAAATTGAAAAATTACATTTATTTATGTAGTTGATGCTTACTGAGATCTCCTGGGTGAGGAATTGTGTGTCTCAGTCTTTGTCCATGTCATTCTTTGCCTGACTCTTACTGATGCAAGTTAAGGTTGACAACAAATGGAATTGATGGTGCTTTTATGAAAACATGAAGGAACTGAAGCTGGCTCATTAACTTTTCTCTGTCTCTTGTTGAAGAAAACAGTGATATCAATGTATTCTGGAAACTTACTTTCTCTGTGTATATATTTTTATAATTATATGGAAATTTCTGGTACTAAAGGTGTGTTGGGGAAAAAATGAGTTGTTATTGGGACAGTGTTGCAGAGATATGTGATTTTGGGGGACAGGTAGTTTTTTATCAAATTGGGTGCATTTAATCAAGCAGATGTCTCTAAACTTCGGATCTTGGGCATCTGCATTTCTTCTTTTGACCCTGACCACAAAAATTTGCTCTGAGTTTTAATTTCTCATGTCTTTGGGAAATGCTGCCTTCAATTTGTACCTCCTGAGTTACAGATTGAGGACTGTTGTAATAGCCATTGATTCTTCAGCTGCCTGAAGTCTGTTTGACTTACAAAGACCAGATGAGGTTTTTAGAGCAGCTCACGTCTCTTGAGTCAATGTGTAATGGGCACTCTTTCAACTGGGTAATTAGGGGGACATGGCGCAAGCTCTTCCCTCACATTAACTGCATAATTAGGTCACACTTTCTGAGGCAAAAGTATGTCGAAGTATGTCACAATCAGCTCTCTGATATGATCAGATGTTAAAATAGGTTTTAAGGATCAGAGACCCAAGCTGATACAACAGTTGAAATTTTACATTTGTGAGACTGTTGACTGATTGTGCAAAATGAGTATGATCCTGTTAGTTATGCATATTAATGTTTTCTGTTTCTCTATAAAAGAAAGCTTTTTTCCACTTCAGGCATGCTGTACCAGGGGGCTTGGCTAGAAAACCATTTGGGTTTTGAGATTGAAGTAATCTCAGTGGTATCTATGCTAAAAAGCAGAAATTTTCACCAAGGCTTCTGTTTTATACATCGAGAGGGATGTTTGTTTGTTTTCATACATGAGACTGAAAATTTTCATTTAGCATTTTGTGCAGTTTCTGTCTGGTTTTATTGCTGGAGTGTGACCTAGGGGTGAAATGCCTTTCAGATTTAATATTTTTTATGCAGCTGTCTTATTTGCCAAATTTTACTGATTTGCTTAGAATGCTATAATTATTTTGTGGAGGTTTTTTTAGTGCTTTTTAATATGTACTTCAGCAGCTGTTCAGTATTGTGTGGATTGGTTTTGCAAAATGTGCATATTTGAGAAACTGTAAATATTCCAAGGGAATCTGGAAATAGAATTGGAACCTCTTTTCCTACTATTTGGTTAGATCCAAAGGCAGAAACTCGACTGTATATTATGGTGAATGACTTTGAATTTCACGTGTACAACCGCTCTGAGCTTTATGGACAACTTCAAGAACTGTTTGGCTTGGATCCCACAGTAATTCCAGCAAAGAAAGATGATGAGAGAGCACAAGTGAATGGGAGGCAGAGAGCACACGCCAATCTTGAAAGGTAAATAATTATTCATTTTGCTGTTTTGTCAATGCTTTGTTCTGCAAAGTGCTGAACTAATTGGGGAATGTTTTGTAAATGTGTGCTCTGGAGGCCAAACGAGGGAAGCACAGCTAAGAGAAATTGCACTGACAAGCCTGACATTCTGAATCTTTTCCCTTTCCTCAGACTCCCTACCAGTAATAATTAAAAACCACAGCCAAACAAACCAAGCGCTCTTGTTTAATGATCAGAGACAGGCTGAAAAATCTATTTGAAATACAGTGTGGAGAGGAAGCATGTGTTGAAGAGGATTACGCAGTCAGAATAATAATTGTTTTGCTCGGTAGAAGTAACAGCTGGTCAAGACATTGAATAGGCAAAATGTGAGGGTCTGTATGGTTTTGTGTACAGCTGCACAAACTGTCTTCTGTTGATTCCTCTTTTTGGGGTATCCCAGAAAACATGGTGTGGAAATGTAAGGAGTTTCACGTGGCTTATTTGCAGTGCAGTCAGATGTTCGATAATCAGCCTCTATTTGGGCAGGACTACACCAGACTGCTCCAGTCAGGAGCAGAGGAAATCTAATGAGACTTTGAATCCAACTGCTGCTGCTAGCCAGTTACTAAATTACAGAGAGGGCAGCTGCAGGATGCTGTGGCAGTCCTGAGGTGGCTAAGGGCTCTGCCTCCCAGCCAGTCTCCTTGTGTTTTTATCTCAACCCATTACTGACAGGCACAGGAAGGTTTTCTGGCTTTGAGGAGGGTGTGTCTTGGGAAATGAAAAATCCCATGCCTCAACAGTAGTATTTAGAACAGGCCAAGATCCCCTGAGGAAGATTTATTTAACTATTGCTCTGAGTTAAACACAGGATGCTTGTTTCCTACCTGTATCAGCACCAAGGTGTAGTTCCATGTGCTTCCTGCTGTTCTCTCAGGCTTGGGAAGCCTAGCAAATTGTCTGCTAGCAGGTTCTTTGCAGGAGGCACCCCTCTTGGGAAGGAGTATTCCCCAAGATCTGTGCCCTGAAGACCTCTGGAAGAAAAATTTGGTTGGTTCTTCTGCAGAAAAGACAAAATAATAACCCCCTTTTTTCTTTTTTTAAAATTTAGTGTTAAAGTGAAAACAGAATCTCAAGACCCCTCTTCTTCATGGAGATCACTTATTCCAGTCATTAAAGTAAATGTGAGCACGGTGAGTGACAAGACCCTTATAAGGAAAATATTTATCAGTATTTGCTTAAAAATGGCACTTGCCATTAATTTTTCTTACACATTCTATTTAAAGCTTTTGTTTGTCTTCGTGCTTTGAAAAAGTTAAAGTTACACCATCAGCATTCCCCTGACACAGTCACAAATCCTGCAGGTGCTGATGGAAAACAGAGTTATGCTCTAACTTTTGGGAAATACTCCTGCCTTAGACTCAGTAATGATTTCCAGAGTATCATCAAGTAATTAAATTGTGGATGTTGTACAGCATAGAGTGTGTTGGGTTTTTGGCAGGTGTTTGGGGTTGTTCTCTTTTTTTTTTTTTTTTTTTTTCCCCTGCATGTCTTAATAAGGATATTTGGCTACATTCTTTAAAAGTTGATGTTACATCCCAAAACCACATCCCCCTTCAAACAAACCAAATAATGAACAGCAGAAAAGAAAAACTGTTATTGAGGTAATAGAAGAAAAAATTCACAGTTTAATGTATAAGGTAGTATTTTTGGATACGCACGGGTTAGGACTTTGGTCCGCGTTCTTTATTTGCACATGGCTAGTTCAACTGCATTTCTGTAGGTATATAAGTACTTAAATGTAAGAGATCAGTGTAAATAAATATTCAAATATAAGAGATCAGTGATTACCAGTGAGTTACTGGATTTATTTTTTGATTTAGGGTCGCTTGGCATTTGGGAATCATTATCAGCCACAAACACTTTGCATTAACTTTGATGATGCCTTTTTGACATACACCACAAAACCACCTTCAAGCCACCTTGATCAGTTCATGCACATCGTGAAGGGAAAATTGGAAAATGTTCGAGTCATGCTGGTACCAAGTCCAAGATATGTTGGTCTTCAAAATGATGAGTAAGTTTGGGGTGGTATTGTATCCGTATTATTTTATTATTTATTTTAAGAACACAAGAGCATATTTGTTGTGCTTCAGTGCCTTTATTTTACTCAGTGTGTTGCCATTTTTATGACTCTAAATGTTTTTAATTTTTTCATTTATGGAGAAAAGCACTGGTTTTCTATGTTACTCTAGGCTTGCATTTTTGTGTGTGTTCTCTATTATTAAACATAGAATCATAGAATAGTTTGGGTTGGAAAAGTTTCTTTGAAGGCCATCTAATTCAACCCCTCTGGAATGAGAAGGGACATATTCAGCCAGATCAGATTGGTCAGAGCCCCATCTAACCTGGCCTTGCATGTTTCCAGGGATGTGGCATCCTGTGTCCAAGGTCTACTTTCCTTCTCTCAGGTACTAGAGCTGTACCCAGGCTTTGCTAGCACTAACTTTCTATCTGAAGTGCAAGGTTTAAGGTGCTTACTTCTGTAAAGCTGATTCATGGTTTAAGAAATACTAAAAAACTGCCCAAACTGGGCAAAAGCTGTGTAATACTTGGTAGAGGGGCAACTGTGTTATCTTTTGAAGACAGATGGCTGATTCTTTTACCTCTGTGTCTTCTGCATAAGCGGGGTTAGGCAGCTTGAACAAACTGGGGGAAGTCAAACATAAGCCATAGTGCTTGGATGAAGTAATAAAATAAACTGTCCATCATTTGTACCTTAATTGGCTTTTTATCAGCCAAATACTGCTGTTTGTAACATGCCTTTATGTTTGTCAAAGAACATTCTGTGGCTGTGTACATAATCTTACTCTTCCAACATGACGACAAAGGAAATTTCTGCAACTAATATTGAAAGGAAACAAGATTAAAACAAAATAGAATTAAGATACTCAAACTATTAGCTTTTCCTCCTGCTTCCTCTAAGTATTTGCTTCTTATGCTCTTACCATTTTGGTAGCTCCTGATGGCTGAAGGATGGCATCTGTGCACAAAATGTGCTCTAATTTACTGGGCAAATTCAAAAAATTGCTCAATTCACTGGAAATTGAAAATGTTTGACTCTTTAGAGCCTGCCCACTTACACTGTTTGGCTTAAAATTTGAGCTGGGTGTTTTAACTTCCAAAAATTCTGCAGGTAGTGAATATGTAGAAAACAGCCAAGTGACTTGATGAAATTTATAACAGGCTGAGTATTCAATACAAACATCAAAAATTCACCTTGAAAATGGACATTTTGTATTACAAACATGCATCTCAATGCTTCTATCACTATTTGCAAATGAATCCTCTGAAATTCAAGAAAAGAAAAAGGAAATGGTGCTGGGAAAAGCAGATCAAAGCAGAAGAAGTTTGGACGCAGTGGGCTCAAGGTGGTAGTTCAGGATAGATATTAGGAAATACTTTAAAATTATAATGATAATCTCATTTAAATTTATTGCCATTATCTAGTTTGTGTTAAAGTATTTGATCTTTCTGTGTTGTCCTTACTCTCAAAGTAAACTTGGTTTCAAGGTTCCTGCTCTGTTACTTTTGAAGAGTTTTTGGCAGTGCATGACCTCTACAGCTACTGTCTTCCATGTTTTCCAAGGTTTCCTGCCTTTGAAAATAAGCTGTGGTAAAGTGGGCAATATGCTCTAACAGATCACACTCTTCAACTGTCATAGGAATTGTCTTTTTTTGTCAAGTGATGACAGTTTATGAAAGTGTCTGAGAAGCTGCAATAGTGTCTTTTGCAGTAAAGCCAGAATTATTATGTAAATTAACATGGGAAAGGGTTTGTAATATACCATTGTAATAGTGTTAGGAGAAATGTTTCGTCTTAGTTTTATCACTTAGATCCTTTTATGTTGAGGGAAGTGTTATTGAGACAGAACAGCTTTTTTTTTTCTTTTTTTCGTTAACTAATGGTCTAATTACTGAAAGTCTTGTCCCTTTGGTGTAGAGGGCTATTTTAGTAAGAAAACAATTAGCAGGTGAAAGAATAATATAGGACAAGGAGAAAGGAACTCTTGACTGAAAGAAACACTGAAAGTAAAACTTCAGTAGTTACTTCTGGTTTAGTATATGTGGAAAATATCTTTGTGGCTAAGAACCTGGTATCTTCATGCTTGAGTTAACTAAACTTTTAAGTTATTTAAGGTAATCGTTATAATAATAATAGCAACATTATGATCAAGGGTTTGGGTTTTTTTATCAAATCATTATGCAGATCTATTGTGCTTAATATGTTGCATTTAAAATTACTTGAATTCCTAAAGAGCAGTCTTAGCATGTGGGTTTTTACTCTTTATTGTTGCACTCTTTTTTTGCAGACCACCGAGGCTGATGGGTGAAGGTTTTGTTGTAATGCAGTCCAATGATGTTGATATCTATTACTATATGGATGAACCAGGTACAGTCTGTTAAATACAAAGATAGTTTCTTTTTTTAAATGGTGAAAAATCTTCATGCTAAGAGAGCTAATGCAATGTTTTGGAGCCAACAGAAGTATCATAAATATGCTTTTGCCCTTAAATTATTGTCTGAATCTTGAAAAAAGACAACACATTGGGTAAATGGTGTGTACAGGTGTAGGATAGGTGGTAATTTTGGATAATTTTTGGTCATATTTCTTGGCCTTCCACTGGAAGTCTGCATTGAATTGTGTCTTGATACTTATATACTGTAGTGCCCTCAGGTAAAACTGACATCAGGACACTTTGATTGTCTTGTGCTTAAGCAAACATTTCTCATGCTGATTTGAAGCTGCTTCCTTTAATAATGTGTTTATTATTTCATGTAATACAGGTCTTGTACCAGAGGAGACAGAGGAAAGTAATGATGGAGAAGCCAGCAACGAAGACAGCAAATTACAGGACTTACCACCATGCTGGGGTTTGGACATTGTGTGTGGAAAAGGGACAGACTTCAACTATGGGCCTTGGGCTGATAGGCAGAGGTATGACCATGATATACAGCTTTTATCTTAATATCCAGTATTACTGAGAAAGCTTTCTCAAGTTTGTGTGTGCTTTGTGTGATTGCTCAGACTTCTGATTTGTGTGTTTTAGGGTAGACAAGTCTGAAAGAAGAGTCCTGCCACAATGTTTATCTTGTTGGTCTTCCAAAGTTAGAATTACTCTCATTATTAAATTAATGTTCCATTTTTGTAAGTGAAGTATTTTTACTCTTTATCAAGTGTCACGTATCCAAAGGTTTAACTTGTTGATTGGTGATCTTTAGATTTATCAAGCTCCTGTTAGCTAATATGGGAATAAACTGCATGTTGATGATGAAATTTTAGGGAAGCAGAAATCTGGCTATGAAAATAATGAGGGAGGAATAATTTATCCCTGCTTAGCATAATCAGCTGCTTGATATTATCTCCAAAGTATTTATTATCTACTTATTTTAATGCAAGATATTAGGCTAGAGTTCTACTGTTCTTCACTTGGCCCTGAATGTTTTGCACATGAGCATTGCTGGTGAGGACAATAGGGTGATTTAGAGAGTAAAGGACTATTAAGCAAAAGTGTCATAATCAGTGCTTCCCTTGTTTTCCCCATTAATTACAGGCTGGTACTCGGCCTTCACTAATTCTCCTGTGAAACTGTTACCATTTACTGTCTCTCAGGAGTGTGAGGATTGCAGCCCAAAGAGTAGTCATTAGATATGATAGTGCATTTAAAAGAAAATGTCGCTTTCTAGAATCCTTTGATAGAAATACGGGGTCAGCGAATCATTAATGATACTTGTAATACTCCAAAGAAAGCTTGCGCTATAACGGAATGCTTTGTATAATCTTAACTGGGTCAGTGGAAAGCAGTTTATTGCAGAGTGCATAGAGTTCCTAGATACATACTGGGAACACTTTCGCATCTTGCTATGGATAGATCGTGGAAGTTTGGAAGTTCTTAAGCTGCTACAACAGCCAGGCGCTGGGTGCAGGAAGGAATTCCATCCCCTTGAGACCTATGGAAGCTCAGCTGTTTGTGCTTCATCACTCTGCCTTTCCTGTCATGTATTTCATGGCACGTTCAGCCTATAAATCTGTAGAAATGTGGTTTCCATTTTGAGGTTCTAAAGTTCTGTGTTTTCTTTATTTCTGGGCTTACATCAATTATTTATACACAAACTGAAGAATAAAGAGATGACTTCCTACTATGCTTTTGTAGCAGATTTTGTAAACCAAGGATTAGAAATAAGAAGAAAAACATGGTTTGTTTGCCTTCTGAATTAAAATTTATGACTTTTGTCCAAAAGTTAACTTCTTGTTATTGACACTGCTGGAAATTTCAATGAGTTGGAAGGCTCCCATGATGATTTTCAACCAACATTCTTCCTTATCACATCCACTGGTTGTCTAAAGACTGAGCTGAGAGGAAGATAGTTAAATGAAACAAGTAGATGCACAAATACACATATATTTTGTTGTTCTGTGAACAAAAAGCAACTCTTTTTTTCTTCTTCTTTCCCAATAGGGATTGCTTGTGGAAGTTTTTCTTCCCACCAGACTACCAAGTTATGAAAGTCTCAGAAATTGCTCAGCCTGGGAAACCAAGACAGATCCTTGCTTTTGAACTGAGGATGAATATCATTGCAGATGCCACCATTGATTTGCTTTTTACCAAGAACAGGGTAAATAATGAAACCTTATTGAGAAATTAACTTTGTCTACTGTGGTTGCACTGTGCTTTTTCGTTGTGCACAGTTTCACTTGTCTCAGGTGTTTATTTCAGAATTATGGTTTTAAAAGCTGGGTGATTTTTGTCTTAGTCTTTTATAATTATGAGCAAGCCTTTAAAAAAGAAGTATATTCTGAGAGGAATTATTTTAAGATTCTTTTAAGCTTTAACAGTACATCTTTAACCAT
Organism: Brachypodius melanocephalos; assembly: GCA_013398615.1. Classification (NCBI taxonomy): domain Eukaryota; kingdom Metazoa; phylum Chordata; class Aves; order Passeriformes; family Pycnonotidae; genus Brachypodius; species Brachypodius melanocephalos. The sequence continues at coordinate 2,229,449 of VZSR01001831.1, read as the reverse complement.
GCCAACTCCTACAGTCTTGGGGTTTCATGATCTGGGCATGTCCTGTGCAGTCTTAAATTCTGATGAAGTTCACTATGATGAGAAAACAGTTTTTTTCTGATAATTGACTGAAGAGATAACACTGGATGGAACAGAAGTTGTATGTGTAGGAATTTGGATTCTTCTTCCTCTTGTTGCTACTCTTCTAAATGGGATACAGCATGACTTCATTGTACACCTGTTTTGTTCTTTTGTGGACAGACTGCAAGGATTAGAATTGTAGTGTTAGAAATATTTATTAGTCTGCCATCCCAGAACTTGGATCAGAGTATTTTATGCTGTTCCTCTAACTGGACTTTGGTTAGTATTTTTTAGTCCTAAAACCAGTTTCATTTTGTATCAATGCATATTGAGAGTTCATTAGTGATTTTTCTGAAAGCAAGAAAGATTTTAATCATCAGGTGCTTTAGTCCAGGTGTGATAATGACAGCCAGAGGCATAAATAAACCTAGAAATCACATTTGGACTGTTTTGCTTTCTTGCAATGCAGGAAACAAATGCTGTACATGTAAACGTTGGTGCAGGATCCTATTTGGAAATAAATATCCCCATGACAGTGGGTGAAAATGGTGAGTTAAGGCTAAGACTGATTTGTTTCCCTACTGTTTTTCCTCAACAGTTACCTTAATTCCTGTGTGTGCGAATGTCTTTTAATGTTTTTCCTTTGTAATCTTGAGATGTGTATTGCTAAGGAAAGGAAAAAAAAATACTTCCTTGTACAGTTCAGTGCAAGATATTAAGGCAAATATCCATCAGGATTCTTCTTGGTAGTGGACTGCTGAAATCACTGCTAAAAATTGTTTAAATATTGGTGTAATTCTTGTGTCTGAATGACCATTTGATAACTTTTGTTTGTCAGGCTATTCACCTACGATTAAAGGGCAGCTCCTCCATGTAGATGCTACCAGCAGCATGCAGTACAGGACTCTCTTGGAAGCAGAAATGCTGGCTGTAAGTGTGCATTAATAAGCACAAAGCTTCAGTTTCTAGAGGATTTTTAATAAAGAACATATTATTTTTCTGTGGAACAGTCTTTAGTTTCTTAATGCAGGAAGATGCCTTTTTAATGTGTTTTGCACGACCTTAAGTTATAAGGGATTTATAGATACCAACATAATTGTGCGTGTCTGTAGCTTTTAGTGACTTAAAAAGTACTAACTTGGTGTATAAATTATGTATTTACAAATGTTGCCTTATTTATTTTGTAGCCACGTATTCATACAGGCTTTGCCTTAATAAACGTTTGCTCACTAGCTGTGCTAAAGGATGTGTGTGCACAAGTACTTAAAAGCACTCAGTTGTGCTTGAGCTAGAGACAGATTTAATACTGCATTATTCTTTTGTTTGCCTAATATTTCACTTCTGCAGTACTGTAATTGTGTAGATTACCCTTCTTATTGGTTTTTAAATGATCTTATTCAAGTGATATTTTTTATGTTTAAATTTGAATGATATATCAATGGTTGAAAAATACTCTATTTTGGGGGTTTTCTTTTGGTGTGCTGTGAACAGTGATGCTTTTGATGAAAACTTTGCTTTTTAAATTGCCTTGTACATCTGCAGTAGCAGATGTATCTGAAAATCATAGTATGCCTTTCCAAATAAATGAATACGCTAATACTTGACCTTCAAAGCTAGAAGGAGAGACAGATATTAAATTATTAAGGAACTGCAAGGACCTTCTGTTCATCTCAGCAGGAAAACAGTTTTAATTATTCGGCAGAGTACATATGTGAAAACTGCTGAGAGACAGGGTCAGGCATTGTCATCTTTTCAGGTTATCCTGATGCTTGAATTTCTTGTCTGCAGTTCCATATTAATGCCAGCTATCCCCGGATATGGAACATGCCACAGACATGGCAGTGTGAGCTGGAGGTTTATAAAGCAACCTATCATTTCATCTTTGCTCAGAAGAGCTTCTTTACAGGTAACCTCTTTACTAGATAAGTTACATGTCAAATTAAATATTCTTTCTTTGGGATTTCTTTTTGAACTTTGCTGAGTTGTGCAAGTTCAGGTTCTCTGATTTCATGTATTTAAGGCAACAAATTTTTTTCTGAGGACAAAGTTCCTGATGCCTACAGAATGTCCAACTACATGATATTCTTACATTTGAGTAGAAATACAGATAATTTAATTTTCTAATACCTAAATAAACTTGATTTGCAGTTAAGTGATCCTAAATTTTTCTTACTAGAACTTTTACCACAGCTACTGATTTGCTTAATATTTGTCACTCACGAAGTAGATTTCTCCTGATATCTCTTTGCTTGGCTCATTTTCAACTTCTTGGGCTTTGGATTGTGTCCCTGAGGCTGACAGATGATGAGGAAAAGTAATTTGTTACTCAGGATTCTGGCTGTGAGGAAAAAGGCAATGCAAGATGGTCCAGAACCGCCCAACTGTTGCTGGAAGCTCCAGCTGCAGTAATGGAAAGAATACAGCCCCATCACTGCAGTGCCGCCTGGGCTAATTAGCCCTGCTGGGAGGAAGGTTTAATTAGTGCAGGCATGGTGCCCTGCTAATAAAGTTATCCCCTTAGTGGGACCAGAGCCATTGTCTGGGTAGTGCCACAGTGCCCAACGTAACCTGCTGCTGTGGTCAGAGCAAACATTAACTTCTCCAACACGAAAATCCTAAGAAATCACTCACCTGATAGCTACTAACTCACTTTTGTTACTTGGTGTGGGTCTAGATTTGATCCAAGACTGGTCCAGTGACAGCGCACCTGATATTTTTTCATTTGTTCCATATATGTGGAACTTCAAAGTCATGTTCCATCAGTTTGAAATGATCTGGGCAGCAAATCAACACAACTGGATTGACTGTTCCACCAAACAGCAGGAGAATGGTGAGATCACTTTCTTTTATTTGGAAGAAGTAGCATATACAACAAAAATCATCAACAGAATACAGTGTATATAAATGTGTATAGAGAGAAAGTACTAGAATTACACCCAAAACCTGGTGGGTAAAGAAAAGCACCAGGATACTAGAGTTACTTTTATTGTTCGCATGCAATTTCCCTGTGCTAAATACAGTGTCTTTCTAGAATGAACAAGCTGTAGGTAGTAAATACTTTCAGAGTAATTGACTACAGTAATTTATTACTTCAAGTACAGTGTAGATAAATAGTAATATTCTGTGTCATTAGTTCTTTAATATCTTTTAATTATTTCTACCTGTATGTTTGATGCTTCGTCTAAGAACAAAATAGGGAGTAATTTTGACAAATTTGTTTGTTTTTCCTTTTCCCTCCCAGTTTATCTAGCAGCTTGTGGAGAAACCCTGAACATTGTTTTTTCTCTGCCTTTCACTGACTTTGTTCCAACCACATGCAATACTAGATTTTCCTTAAGGGTAAGATCTTTTGTCTTGTAAATGTGGGACAGCTTCCCTTACCTTCTTGAATCAGGAAATTTTGAATTAACTCTGTCCTGAAAGAAAAATAGTCTTTTTCACTTTCAGTTCGTAGAATTTTTCTTTAAGTAACACAGAGGTAAATGGTTTCAGTTTGCTTGTGTGAAGCATTTAATCATAGGCTGGTTTTATTTATATATACATAAAAATAAAAATACTTCTGCAAAATACAAACATGCATATGCTTCATACACATATATATAGATACACATTTAGTATGTATATTTATCATATATACTTGAATTGTGTGTCTGTGTATGTGTTTTATCACTTGGAATTCTGTTCCTCTTCATTTATGAAATGTGAAAATCTATTGTATGTTCAAAAATCGAATAGAATGCTGTACTGGCTACCCCCAAACCATTTTGGAAAGCCATCTTCCAGATTTTTAAGAGATTCTGTAGCATAAATAATGATCACAAAGTATTTTTAACAGATGCAGATAATTCTTTGAATTACTGTACTTTTTGTCTGCCTTAAAATAGAAGCTGTCTACTGCTGCTAAAAATAAAAAACTAGCTGATTGTGATGTTGCTAATTTGGTATAATTTGATAGCAAAGAAATCAATGTTTTACAGGTTTCTTTCTTTTTAAAGTGTGATTTAGTTGAGTTGTGGAGTAAGCTTGGTTTAGTTATTTAATTTCAGCAGTATGGTTTGAACAACAGAAGAACAGGGATCACTAAAAGCTGTCCAGTGTTTTATAGATTGCTCTGGTTATGTGCAAGTTATTGACTTGTAAGCACTCAGAACTGTAGAGCACTTGGGATTGTACTAAAACTTAGTGGAAAACAGATTTCTTGTCTAATTTTGCCTGTAGAATGAAGATGATGGCTCAAACAAACATAAAAATAGCATGAGCATTATGCATAAAGTGAATGTGAATTAGCTTTCCTGTTGCTGATGTTTGATTTTTAGGGAGAAGATGTTGATCTTCATTTGTATCTGCCTGATTGCCATCCTAGTAAATATTCCCTTTTTATGCTGGTAAAAGATTGTCAGCCCAATAAAATAAATCCTGAGTCTTGTATTTCTGCGGAATGTCAAAGTGGTCAGAAAACAGGCAAGCCCAAATGGAGGAACATTACTCAAGAAGAGTGAGTTTTATTGAGATATTTATGTATATATTTATATCTTTATGTTGACTTATTTATTTGTTTTGTTTGTGATTCATGAACTTTTTACATTGCTTTAAAGATATTTAAAGGAAGTATTGTGCTTGAAATAAAAGGTGCTGTTTCCTTTTGAAAGGGCTGGATGGGTTGAATGCTGGACGGTCCCAAGTGTAGTGTTTACAATTGACTACTCATGGCACCCAATTTATCCTCAGAAGGCAGATGAGCAGTTAAAGCAATCCTGTAAGTGTCACTACCTCTTCCTTGTTAGCATGGTTCATTTGGGAAGCTGCTGGGAATTTGGATCACACTGCTTCCATCTGCAGAGGTGAACTTGGAACTGAATTACTGTTTCATGTCTCAAGGGAATGTGTTGATAGTTAGAATGCACTGGGATTGATTTAAAACCTGACAGCATTCCATGCTGCTACATTTCAGGATGTATCCCAGTTCCTTGTGTAAAAAAGAGGATACTGTCTGATGTTGACTTCTCCTTGTCCTTAACAAAGTGGATCTCTTAAATGGGTTGTTGCACAAGATAAAATACCACTTGGTGTATTACACAAATAGGAACTACAGTTTTTTTGGCTGTATCATGTTCCTTAGCTTTTTAAAGTTTTTTTCTTTTGGATGTTGTGATCTCATCTTATGATTTAAATGTTTAAATACTTTATATATGAGATGTAATAATATTTTCTTCTTTTTATGAATAGCAAACTGAGATTTCATTGTTCACTGTTAAAGTGAACCATCAGAAATGAATGTTGGACTGGTCAGTCAAATTCTAGCATCTAAGAATTTATTTTAACTGTCTAAATATTTCTAGAAAAAGTCTAGAAGAATAAAGTAAGTTAATTTAAATGCAGAGAGAGGTATGCAGGAAGTTATGGGGTTACATAAAACTTTCAGGTTGAGATTCTAGAAGCAGAACTGATGGAGGAGAGATGTTAGAAGAATGAGGGCTAATCTGAAAGGGCCACAATCAGCAGGTGTTAGAAGACAACTGGATGGCATTTTTAGGGTTTGAGTTCCAACAATTCCCATCTAAAAGAACTCTTAATTTGCGAGGATGAAGCAGAAAAGGTGAGATTGGTTTTGCAGATGCTCATTAAGCGCTCTTGTGAGACCATCTGCTTGTGTCAAATTCCTCACGTTCTGAGAACATTTCCTTGTAATCATAGCAATTGAAACCTGCATTTGCAAGTTTGTACATACACAGGTAATTCATCTACAGCTTCCTCCAGTGATTAATTCTGCAGTCCACCTCACTCCTACTCTGTGGTAGTGATGGAATCTGTTTGTTGCAACATCTGTATTTTATTTTGAGTCGGTCCATAAAACTCTGAGAAATATGTTGCATTACAAAAGATTTAGTTTTCATAAAAAGTGGTCATCTCACTGCAGCATTTGGCTGACGTATAACTCGTAAGATGGTGCAAGCACTGAGCAAGAGCTGTAGACAATAAAGGGAGTTCAAGCCTTGGAGGTTTCTGGCTGCAGATGTCTGTAGTTTTGTACATGCCAGTTCTTCCTGTTAAACTAGCACCTGAAATCTTCTAACAGCTGGAGCATCAATTTTTGATGGTTTTCCCACAGAGTTCTCTACTCCGCAGGAATCAATTCACATCCCCAAAACGCTTTCAGTTACTCACTACATTCTCATTGCCTTCCCTCGCCTAAGAGAGACAGTTTTTGGGCTCTCTTGTTCCTAACTCCAATTAGATAGAAGGGGTAGGAAATAAGATTGGAATTTCCAAACTGTTTTGTGACTAGAGTAGTTGAGTTGTTCGAGACAAAATTTTGGCCTACAGAGCTACCAGTTCAGAATAGATTTTCAGTAGAACTTTGCACTTTGCCTGTTTATTCTCTCTTGTTTATCCTGTAAACAAGCTGTAGCTGTGTGGTTGTGGGAAATCTGCTCTGCTGAAATGAAAGCATGTCTCTGTTTAACTTCAAAAGGAAGATAAATACACTGAATACTTTTTTTTGGAACTTGAGGGATTGTTTTTCTCTTGCATAATTATCATTGACTAAAATATTGAATATTTTCTTGTCTTCTCATAATTACTAGAGATGAAAAACCGATTCTGTAGCATAGACACGCTCATGTAATTATACAAGTTAGGTGCCAAGTATTGTATGCATATATATGTGTATATTTAATACACATTCTTTTTTTGCGGAACTTCAGCCAACAGAAGCCTAAGTTGTAATCAGAATCTGTTTTCTACTCATTTTGCTCCCAAGTGTCCGAAATGGAAGAAACAATGTTGTCTGTGCTAAGGCCTTCGCAGAAAATCACCGACAGTGTGATCTCATCTCCCACAGCTTCCACCCGCCTTCCCCTGGACCCCTCGGAGCTGCCCCCAGATAAGCTCCACGTGGAGCTGGAACTCTCACCAGATTCCCAGATAACCCTTTATGGACCCTTACTCAAAGCCTTTCTCTCCATAAAGGTAGGCAGAGGAACATGACTCGTAAAATTTATGGGTGGCCACTTGTAGGAAAGGGAAATAATTAGTTTTGAAATGGAAAATTTGAATTCCAAAGAATATGTGAATTTGTATGAAAGTTTTTGGTAGGCACTAGTTCTAGTTCAGAATTACTTTGGTGATCTGGTATAGCTGGGATGAATTTTACTGTCACAGGCTTGCGGGAAGACTTCTTACATACATACAGACATACATACATATACATATATATATATATATATATATATATATATATATACACACATATACATATATATCCATATCAGCATAATTTTTCTCTCAAGAAATACTGCATGTTCTGGACATGTGCAGTAAATTTCTTCTTTCAGTTTTCTACTAATAAAACAAAAAATATTCCATGACTAGGACTAGAGCTTATCTAAACTCCAAATTTTATGCAAAGTTACACCAGAATGCATGCTTTTGGTGCATTTTAAGTTCTGCAGTATGTTGTTTTTCTTAACTAGATTCCATGACATTTCTGGACTTAAGATCATGGAAAGGACTGGGGGAAGGACGTGAGAATAAGCTTAATTTAAAAAGCTTCTTCAGTAAATATTGGAGAAGGATTATACATCTTTTTCTTGACATTAATCTATGATGGTTTAGAATGTGTATTTGGTTTGGGGTTTTTTGCTATCTTTTCTTCCATGACTGATTTTTTAGGGTGCCTAAGTTTAATTCCTTCCCATCTTCCTCATCCTCCCTTGCGGTGACAAAAGCCAACGCAGTTGAACGTGTCAGTTCTGTTTGACGAACAGCAGAATGCTTTGGGTTTGGTTGATTTTTGTGCTTGTTTTTTTTTTTTGTGTGTGTGTGTGGTTTGGGGGTTTTTTTGGTGGGTTTTTGCATGCTTGTTTTTCTCTGAACGTCTGTTTCAATCTATGCAGATCTAGAGTAAGGTAATGCTTTGGGAGGCTGGCATTTTGGAGCAGAGTTTGAGGAATTTTCTGAGACAGGTGATCAGTATCGGGACTCACTGAAACAGTCATTTTCATGAATTTCTATAAGGTATAGCATGTGAGCAAGGAATAGCAGAAAATACTGTTTTGTAGAGTATAGGACTTGAAAAGAGGCTCATTACTTTTTCATGTTGTTGATAAAATAAATAGGATTAAAATTAGGCCAGTAGTGCATCTTGAAGACTTGATTTCTCCTGGTACAGAGCAAATGAACCCATTGAATTGTTTGTTGAACTCTCTTTTTTTGAAGCTCCTAAATTCATGAGGGAGTTCTGGCTTTTCAAGCAAAGCAGCACCTTTTCAGTGCTCTTTGTCTCTGGAGGTAAATGCAAACAGTGCTGCATTAGATCACTGATTTTATAATGATTTCATTTTTAGGTGCAGATTTCTTGGGCGAAATTCAGTTTTTCTATTTTACTTCTGAAGAGAAATTTTAGATCAATAGCTTGTTTATTAAAATGTGCATTTATTGCTCTTTTTAGCAATTTTGTGACTGTTTAGAACTTCTTGTCCAGCTGTGCTGGGACTATCTCTTGAAAGATTTCTAAGAGGGTTTTTTTATATTTGTTTTCCTGACTTGTGGTTGTTTTCAGTTTGTTATCATTGATGTTTTTTTAATACATGGCGCAGAGATCCCTGGACACACATTCTCCATGCAGCTTTGTTAACCCTTCTGACCTTGGGAGGTAGTTTTTTGGTGTAGCACACCCTGCTAAGGGTTTATTGTTTGGAAATGAATGATTTATAGGTCCTGGCATTCTCAGCAGGAGTTGTCAGGAGTGAGTTACTGGAGCGCCTACCAACCTCTGCTGGGTCTGCCTTATTAAAAATCACTGTAAGGAAATTCTTCTTGAGAGTTTAGCTTTTCTTTCAAGGGAGAAGATGTGATAAATTGCCAGAAACCTGATGGATTTTCTGTTTCCCAGGAGAATTTGGCAGTGTTACTTTGGCCTTAGATAACTAGAGAGAATTTACTTAGACACAAGGTGGCTTTTAGACCCAAGAAAGAAATGCTTATGACCTAATATTTTAGAAGCATGTTTAAGACTCTTAAGCTTGCTGAAAAAAAGGTTCAGAAAGTTGGATGAGGGTGACTTCCTGCAGGATTTTTCCTACTCTGTTATATATCTTTAAAAGCACAAAATCTGTTTTAAAGTGTTAGTAATAATATTTCAGAACAGTTACTTGTGTTGCATGTGTCTCAAATACCAGTATTGAGAACTACTGAACTGCCTTCATTTCCTGCAAAGTACAATGCCTAAATTTGCACATTTAAGCTATCCAGTTTTCATAAAATAAAAGTATCTATGTTCGTTTAGCTATAGGTTATAGCTATACCACTTAATTTAGAGAGGATTAAAACCAGAAGTTTCGTATTGCAGTTCATTGCCTGCATGTTTTTCATTTGTTTTCCATATGATCATAACAATTCTTCTTCCTAGGAAAATTATTTTGGGGAAGATGACATGTACACTGATTTTGAAGAGGTTATTTCAAGCCCTGTTTTGTCCCTGTCAACATCCTCGAGCTCTGGCTGGACAGCTGTAGGAGTGGAAAATGACAGAAAAGAAAATGAAATTTCAGTCAAGCCCCTTCACCCTCTTACATTACGCCCCTGGGATATCACTGTGCTTGTTAATTTGTACAAAGTGCATGGGAGATTGCCAGTGGTAAGTACTTTATAATCATAAAAGAATTTGCGTCATGTAATTTATTTTTTTTTTAGTTTCATAATTTGAATCCACATTTAACTGCCTGGAATATTCAGTTGCTGTGGTGCTTACCAAAATGTGTAGACACTCTCTGCTGAAACTGTGGCTATCTATACAGCTTTGAGATGGGATTTATGTTGCTTATCTGGGAGGCAGAACTGGATAATTTTTTAATATGTTTGTTATTCCCAGAACCATATTTGTGTGATATTTTTGATTGACCATTACGATTTCTCTGCTGATAGCAAATTTGTATTATAATGATGCAATCTGCTCTGTGCTCCTGAGTTCTGAGGGAACCCAAGGAATAAAAAATCCAGATAAAACATTGGGTTCACCCAAATCTTTTTGAATTGCCGTTTATGCAGTTTTCAAAAGGTTTTTCAAGTTGCTTATTTCTGAGTATCCACTTAGAGGAAAACCAGCATACTTCCTGCTCACAGGTTTGCAACTAATAGTAAAGTTTCAACCATGTTACGTACTTTCAGGTTCTGAAACAAATGTGTTTATTTTTTATTTCAGCATTGCAGTCCAGATGGTCCAGAGTGCCCTACAGCTTTCTTGGAGAGGCTGTGTTTCGAGATGAAGAAAGGATTTAGAGAAACAATGCTTCAGCTTGTACTGTCTCCAGTGAATCTGTTTCTGAATGACAACTATCAGGTAGTCAGTCAGCAGTTGTGTGGCTGTATTGTGGAAGTTCTGTTGCCTTTAAAATTGAATTCTTTTTTGGTAGGAATTTTCCTGTTGTGCAAAGGTTTTATTGAGACTTATGAATCATAAGAAAAATCTGATGCGTATTTTGTAGAAATCTTTATTTTTGTCCAGATTTTTTTGTTATTTTGTCAGTAAAATAAATAGGATTAAATTAGGCCAGTGTTGCATCTTTTCCAAGAATTGCCTCCCACTTCCTTGTCCTTGGCAGCGCCCTGCAGTGGATGAGGTGCTCCGGGAGGGTCACATCAGTCTGTCGGGCCTGCAGCTCCGTGCCCATGCCATGTTTTCTGCAGAAGGGCTGCCCCTGGGAAGTGACACTTTGGAATATGCCTGGCTGATAGATCTGCAGGCTGGAAGCCTCACAGCCAAAGTGACAGCACCACAGGTACCATTTAGAAACCAATCTGAAGTACTCTTCTTCCTTTTAAAACTGGCATAGCGTGGATTTCTGGAAAGCGTGTGATCTGTGCCTTAAGTAACCTTTTCTTTATAGCTTTTAAATGTAATAATTTCTGTAAAGGGACAGAAGATGCCAAATGAGCCATTGTCATAGTCATGTTTTAAAGTAGAAGACAAATGAGATGATTTGTGCTAGTGTAGTATGGACAGACCTCAGGAGTAGTTGCTCACTGAATAAATTCTGCTCCTTAGTCCCACTAGAACATAGTTTGCTTTCCCAGTATTGCACTTTGTTAGGGCAGTCTTAGCACCAACCCCTTTTAATTTTGCCATTTATGTTACATTTGTCTTTCCACCTAGGTGAATGGCTCCAGGTATACAACAGGCAGATCATTTTGATTTATTTCTGCTGTGGTCTGCCACATCTTTAGAGAAGGGTTGCTTTGCCAGTGTATTCTGAGGCACAAGAAAAGCACATACATTCTAATTGAGTAGTTACTATTTGCTTTAATTATTTTTAACTTTTAAAGACACTTCTATGTCATCTTGTTCCTCTGAAAATTGGTATTATTTTCTAAGATTAAGCACATATTTCGTTGGGAGACTTCTGCAGCAAATAAAATAAGAGATACAAGCAAGTTTAGTAAATCTAAAGAACAGAAGTTTTCTTGCTACATATACAGATATTTGTGGTGGTACTTCCCAAAATGCTGCCACTGATTTAGATGATCTGTAGGATTTGTGCTACTGCTCTGTGGTTCAAAATTGAATTTAGTTGATTCAAAGTACTCCAAGGTGAAAGAGCGTTGCTTAAGGTTACTGCAACTGAAGGATTTTCTTCCCTTATGAAGCCATTCTCAGTTGTATGCATCATATATGTTTTTTTTTTCAGTTGTCAGCACTTGATTTTGCTGTTTGAAGTTCATTGGCTTTTTTTTCCATAATGTGATGTATTGCAAGAATTTGTGAAGGGACTGCACTGAACGGAGGAGGAGAGATTTTGTGGAGGACAGTCATAGCTAGATTAAATTCCATTCAAATTACTGCTGATTTTAAGTGCTCTTTCCTTTGGCAAACCAAAGAAAACCCATTTCCCTCTCATAGCAGAGACAGATAGTCATGAATCATTTCCTTTATGAGTGAGCTAACTATATAAAAGACTTAAATCAACAAATTACTAGGTCTAGCAAGAATCAGCAGTGTGTTGTTGAGCCAGTTTCTTCGTGTGCTTTCTAAATGTAACTTTGTTGCTTTTATAGAAGCAAATCTGATATTTGTATTATGAATGGTAATGAAGTACTTTGAGCTATTCTTTGTTATACAGTTGGGGGAGTTCTGTCTTTACAGTGAAGTTCTCAGCTGACTGTAAGAGCAAAAGCTGCTGCCTTTTATTAAGAAATAATTTAGGAATTTTTTTAATGTCATTATGCTTTTCCATGAAAAAGTACAGACTTGCATACTGTGGTGACACAAGAATAAAAATCAGCCTTGAGTTGCAGGAAGGTGCTACAGCCACGAGGCTGTGTGAGGCCTCCTGCTTACATCCCATCCCTTGGGGTTATTCTCTGGTCTCCATGGAACACCACAAGTCCATTTTGTGTGGGTGGTGATGGACAATGTGCTGTTGTTTGCTTACAGCTTGCCTGTCTTCTGGAATGGGGGCAGACCTTTGTGTTCCACGTGGTGTGCCAGGAGTTTGAGCTGGAGAGGCCCAAATCCATAATCCTGTGCCAGCATGGCATCGATCGCCGCTTTTGTGATCCAAAGGTACTTTTCATCTATCCCTACTGCTCACTAGACATACACGGGTTCCCTGGAACACTTCAGAAATCCACCCCTAATGTTACCAGAACACAAATAAAAGGATTGGCACAAATTAAGCTCCTAATAGATGTTTATACATTTTTTTTTCCTTTATTCTTTCTTTTCCCTTTTCCTTCAGATGAACTCTGTGCCTGGGCCATGCCCAACGTCAGATGACTTAAAGTACACGATGACACGCTTAGCCATGGATGGAGCAGATCTATATGTGGTAGAACATGGCTGTGCCACCAATATCAAGGTTAAAATATTTCTCTTAACAGCAATTAAAATACTTTGTCAATAGAGATTTTTATTTCTTGATAGAACATCTACCTGAATTGATGGCTTGCTTGCATGGAATGGATTAAGCAGAATTTCTAAAACTTTAGGTGATAAAAGGTTGTCATGGACTGGGCCAGGTGTAGGTCAATTTGGCTTCTACTTAATAATTCCAGTAGTTATGTTGGCAAATGGTAAGGAGGAGTATATGTCTCCCAAAATAAAAGTGGAAGCTGCAGGATTGGTGTAAAATAATTTAGACCACCGCAAGCAATATAAATCTCAGTGTTTGTACCTGAAAATTTATAAGAACTTGTGCTGTGAATTAATAATTCAGCAAATGAAAATGATTCATACAGATCATGTACAGATCAGTGCTGAATAACTCATGATCCTCTTGTGTGAATTTAGATGTATCTTTGGTAGAGAAAGGAGAAGTGTTTGTGCCGCTGCCTGACTGAATCGTCTGTTCAAAAATGCTATGCAGAGAAGAGCTGATATTACCTCTCATTATCCTACTGCACAGGAAAAAAAAAGGAATTATTTACTCAGTGTAGTAAAATATAAGCTTAGATAGTTGAGTTATGGTAACAACAGAAATGGAGAAAACTACCGTGCTGACATAACTGAGTAGTAAGTGTGCTGTTAGTTAATAAATGCAGTTTTAAATGGTAGACTTAAAATTAAAAGTTTTGGGCACAGCTTCACATTATGACCAAGAATCTGACTAAAGGGCGCTGGTAATTATTTTAAACATTTTTTTAATGACGTGGTATCTCATCAGTTGAATAGCTGCTGTCCTGTGGCAGTAAAAAAAAATGTTTGAGCCTCCAAATTCTTTTGAATCCACTATTAAAAAGCACCATCATAAATATTAACAGTGTCTGCAGGCAAAAATATGAATGGCAGTATTTTCAAAGGCAGTGAACCTGAACCACTCCAGGAAATTATATCCTGAATGTGTTTCATTCAAATGAAAAAAAAAAATTCCAGTGGTCTTTTATAATCTGTGACAGAGATGAGAAACAATGATAATAACCGTGTGGGTACCTCTTCCATGCCTGGGTTATCTTCCAGCTTTTCTTAGTTTGGAGTTGGAAAACTCCATCTGAAATTTCAGGTGCTTCATGGAGACATTTTGGAGAGGACTCAAGCTGGGCAGGAAACTTGGTCCGATGTCTTCAGATTATATGAAGTTTGAAATAAAACTGCTTCCCCAGAGAGAATTTTACTGAGGTTTTTTGGGCTGTAGTATGGGATGCTTTAACTGGTTTAAGGCCACTCTACCTTTGTTTCACTGACAAATAGTCAGAGTTCCTGTTTAAATCCTGTTTTCAGATGGGTGCCATACGCATTGCAAACTGCAACCTCCACAACCAGTCTGTCGGGGAAGGAGTCAGTGCTGCCATCCAGGACCTGCAGCTCAGGCAATACGTCGAGCAAGTGAACAACTGCAGAACTGGCCTCCAGCCAATACTGAGGAGGGCATACTGGCTGGAAGCTGGCTCTGTCAACCTGGGCCTCATCACTGCTGACATTGCTTTAGCTGCAGATCATCCTTCTAAACATGAGGTGCAGAGGCATTTCTTGGAAACGCACGATAACCGAACCAAGAGGTGAGCGATGCAGTCGAGAGAGGTGCATTTGAGAGGGATATTTGTTAATCTTGCTTTCACTGAGATTCAGCATGGTCATGTTTATGGTTTGTTTTCTGCTCTTCTGCCTTTTGTAGGTTGTGGTTTTTGTGGCCTGATGATAATTTGAGAAATAAGAGAAGCAAGAACAAGTGTGGCTGTCTCGGTGGTTGTCGCTTCTTCGGTGGCACCTTAACGGGACTGGATTTTTTCAAACTCGAGGAACTAACACCTTCAAGCAGTTCTGCTTTCTCAAGCACAAGTGCAGAATCTGATATGTTTTATGGGCAGTCTTTACTGCAGCCAGGAGAATGGATAATTACTAAGGAAATGCCTAAAATTTTAGATGGTGAGAATGTACTGTGCTGTATCTTTACTCTATTTTGCCCAAAAGTATAATTTCTTAACATTTTGCTAGTTGCAGTGTTTATGAATCTTTTTAATAAGTACGACTACTTGTGGTCTGACCCCTTCTAAGAGCAGACAAAGCTTGAGCAAGCTTTCATATGCTGGATTTTTATATTAACATGCACCTCCTTTCTAAGTAAAAAGGAGATTTTTGACGTATTCTACTTATATAGAAAGCAGCCAACTGAGACAATCTGATGTTTTACTGACATGATTTTATTAATTTTTGTCAGGACAACATGCTAGTATGTGCATGCATTTCAAATCTAGGGCTTTTATTTAATAATGATTTTTATTTCAGTAGGCAGGGAAGAGTCCACTGCAGTTGTGTTATCAGATATTCAGTTTTTCTTTTTGTTCCCTGGTTGTAGGTAAAGCAAATGGTGTCAAAAGAAAAGATTGGGACTGCAGATCTGTGGGGATAGAAATGGAAAGGAAAGCACAACACCTGAGCCTCCAAGTGCCACTGCGCTCCCACAGCTCCTCCTCCTCTTCAGAGGAAACAAGCAGCTCCAGTGCTGCCCTGCCCTTGCTTGCAGGGGAGAAGGACAGCCCCTCATCCACTGCTGAGGATCACCTGGGACAGAAGGAGTTCCTGCCCAGTGCTAAAAGGGAAGATGCTCGCGGAAGGTTAGTACTCTTGTCCAGGTAGGCATATAATTCAACTCTTGAATGCTTTAAGGTGTAAGAAAAGCCTTTGATTTAGCAATTTTTAGAGTGTTAATGGTGCTGCTGAAATATGTTTCCTAGTTTGAATGCTGATTTGGATCCCTAATAGGGAGCGGTTACCTGAGCAAGGTAGAAAATCCAGCATGTAAAGACACCAGCACTTGCTATTACAAGCAAGTACTTGCTGGATGCTTTACATCCTCTATATGTAAACAAGTGGCAGAGTTCAGTATATAACCAGCATTATGAAAATAATGGCTATGCTAATAGAGAGTCACAGAATCACTGATGCATATGACAGCTGCTACAATGTGGGAAGAGAAGCATTAGTAATGAAACAAGCAAGTGAAATGTTTGTTTCCGTCCCCAGTGTGGTGGTGGAGGGTGCAGAGGGACAGCCTGCATCCCCTGGCCCCCAGGAGAGGCCAGTGGGCCAATCTCCCATGAGGTCGCCACTGAAGAGACAGGCGTCTGTGTGCTCCACGCGGCTGGGCAGCACCAAGAGCCTGACGGCAGCATTCTATGGGGACAAGCAGCCCGTCCCCGTGGGAGTGCAGTTCAGCAGCGACGTGTCCCGCAGCGATGAGAATGTCCTGGACTCCCCAAAGCAGAGGAGGAGCTTTGGCTCTTTTCCCTACACGCCGTCAGCAGATTCAAACTCATTCCACCAGTACCGCTCCATGGATTCCAGTATGTCCATGGCGGATAGTGAGGCTTATTTTTCAGCTGCAGAAGAGTTTGAGCCAGTAAGCAGTGATGAAGGTCCAGGAACCTATCCAGGGAGGAAGAAGAGAAAAAAGCAAGCTCAGAAAACTGAATACAGTAGGGGATCTATTTATCACAGCGTGGAAGGACCCTTAACAAGCACAATCCATAGAGAAATCAGTCAAGATATGAAAACGTTGCCAATTAAGACTCATCCTTCCCAGGCTTCATTTGTTTCAGCTCTGGGAGGAGATGATGAGCACATTGACAACATGTATGTCCTGGACTCTGAGAAGACTGTGGAACGTGAGCAAATCACTTCCCAGCAGCCTGTAATGGCATGTTACCAAAATTACTTGACACAGTTCCAGGTGATCAACTGGTCGGTAAAGCATCCGACTAACAAAAGAACTTCCAAGTCCTCGTTGCATCGCCCTTTAGACCTTGACACACCAACGAGCGAAGAAAGTTCCTCGTCTTTTGAGCAACTCTCTGTCCCAACTTTTAAGGTATGGAAGATGGAGCAGTAGAGAAAGGAGTAACAATTCAAAATAACTTTAAATGTCTTTACTTAAAGTACCAGTTGTGTGAATAAGCTACAAGAAGCTTGAAATTTGAAACTTGAATTTGCTTTTAGTTAAAGAATACCTTGAATTTCTGACTTCAGATCATGGGGCTGAAAGGTTGTGGGTAAAAAAAGATGGAGTTAGAATTCTGTGGATGTGTGTTCTGAATTACCATTTTGCACTTAAAAATCCTGCCTGTTGAATGATATGCTGGAGGACATTTATGTGAGTTTTGTTTAAAATATGTTACACAGAACTGTAATAGCAGTAAATTTAATACTGCTAAAGTGTAATTTAGGCTCTCAGTGCTTTATTTCAAAATAAAATTGCAACTCAGATTTAGGAAATAATTTTTTAAGTGATCTGAGCATACATGCTTAAGGAAGGAGCTGAAATGAAATACATGAAAAATGATGGAAACTACTTGATAGAGAGTAGGTATTTGAGTTCTGGAATTGAATTTATCGTTTTGCAGAAAAGATCTGTGTTGATGCAAACTTTATGTAGATTAGTATTAGTAGAAGGGGTTTTTTAAAAGCAGTGAATCAATGTTTATGTAAAAGCAGAGTAATCTGATTTTTCAAGGAATTTAAAAAGCAAACCTAGGAATTCCTGGATCCTATGTTGGAGAATCTGCTTCTAAGGGTTCTTTTAAGAGAAAACAGCTTTAAGGGGAATTTTTAAAGATCCCTTGGTTGGGGTTTTTATCATGTATGGAAGGAATGTAATAAACTTCTTTGCACTTTTGTCTTAGATTGTAAAACAGGGTCTCACAGCTAATTCATTACTGGACAGAGGCATGCAGCTTACAGGATCAGCAGCTAAGTAAGTTGAACACAGCCTGACATTATTAGGATATTTTCCAAGAATAGGATTGTCCTGATACTCTTCTGAAATACTTTGGCTTCTGCTAGCCCTTTCAAAGTTTGACTTACAGTGGGAGTTTTCAGTCCAGATATATTTCAGAATAGATAATTCTGTTATGAAATATTTGGGTTTGGTCAAACAGAGTGTACACAGTGCAAGCATTAAATTATTTCATTTGTACATTTTCAAAATTACAAATGGTGATTTCATTTAGATGAATTTGGAGGTGCTAATGGCAAGTGTCCATCTCATTGCCAGAAGCTGAACTTGAATCTAGGGAGGACCTTACTGTGGGATTATATTTTTGTGCTTTCTAAGATACACCACATAACTGCTGTTATGTGGATTTTATTAAGAATTAAAACGATACTGGAAGGCTTCTGTATTTGTTGTTACAAAGCCTGATCATTGATGTGCATTTGACTTGTTTAGTACACCTTACACTCCTTTGGATAAGAAGTCTGCAGAGAATACAGATGATGAAACAATAACAGAGGAATGGACGTTGGATCACCCGGTCTTCCAGACACGGACAACAGCAATTGTGGAAGTAAAAGGAACTGTAGATGTAGTTCTGACTCCTCTTGTAGCAGAGGCACTGGATAGGTAATTTTATTTTGCTGGCACTAAAAATTGTCTAAAATCACAGCTGTTCTGTTCAGCAAAGGCTTAAGTAAAAGGATTGAATAACGTGACTGATGGAACAGCAGGGCCCAGTGCCCAGCAGATGTAATTCTGCATTTCCTGTGAGGTAGCTGGAAGAATGAGAAGTGCCCTCTGTGTCTGTCAGTGCTTGTTTTTTTCCTCTATAGTGTTAATTACACGTGGCGCATGGTGTGCCTTGTGAAAGTGGGAGTTTCAATGGTATGTTATGGCTGTTTTCCCCTTGCAGGTACATTGAGGCCATGGTGCACTGTGCCAGCTCCCGGCACCCAGCAGCAATCGTGGATGACCTGCACTGCAAAGTCCTGAGGGATGCTGTGCAGAACAGCAAGACGAGCTTCTCAGAAAATGTGAGGAAAGAACAAGAGAAATCTACATGTATTTGAGAGAATGCTGTTTTCTGTATCTGACATAGAAAATGTTTTAACTGAATTTAGTATTTTGAGATACAATAGCTAAATGCTGTATTAATTTGGAATGCATACTTACATACATTCTCATAATCAACTCTTACATACTGTCTTTCACTGTCCAGAAATCTTTTACAGAATTGAAGTTTTTCTGTTTTAGATGGTCTAGAGTAATTTACATGAGATCAAATCACAGGTTCTGTTCTTTGAAATTACTGTAGCTGATATTCTTAAGTATTAGATTCATCTCAGTGAGATGTTATTTATTATTTTATAGTAGCTAGGGAGAGCTGTGAAAGTGCCTGTGGGTTTTTTTGCAGTTCATCTGAGACCTTAAAAAATTAAACTTAAAAAGAATTGTATGGTAATTCTACAGAATTAGGTGTTCTTTCTGTCCAGGGTAATGACCACATTTATATTTTATGATTTCTTAGACTTCACAGTGTAGTGGACACTAATGATTTGCTTCATAGTAAGTTGTTTTATATAACTTAGATGTGTAGAACTCAAACTTGCAGCTGAATTCTGGTGAGCTTACTGCAGAATGGCACTGCTGCCCTTACGGTTTTAGACCTACTGACCTCTAAGTGCTGCAGCCTTTGTTCTGGAAATCTAAAATAAAGTCAGAATCTCTTTCTGCTTCAATGCTAATAAAATATCCTGTTACTTCTGAGCTCAACAACTCTTGAGTTTGTGCTAATAAATTATTTTTCTCCCATTTTCAAGTTGTCTTCAAAGCAAGACATCAGAGGAACAAAAATAGACACCACCACAACAGGAACAAACCAGGCACCAGCACAGACCAATCTCTCACTTAAGCAAGATAATGTGACAATTAAAGGTCTTCAGGCCAATGTTACAGTTCCAAAGGTAACAAGGTTTTTTTTTTAGCTTATCAGTAGAAAAGTGCCTCACAAAATCACCCTTATTTTGCATCCCTGTTTATTCCCTGAAAGCTGAAGTGAAGATGTACATTTGTGCTAGACAACTAAGGTTTTGAATTTTGGAGCTACTTAATTTTATGATGGTAGATATACGGTAGTTAAATATCAACCACCGTAGGGGTAACTGGCTGTCCTGTCTTGAAATTATGTTCTAGAGTTTTGGTGTTTATTTGGATTTTTTTACTGAAAGTATAAGAGGAGATTGTATCAGAAATTAGTGATTAGTGTAACATGCATTTCTAAATGTGTTTACTCTTTGATGGAATTTTATGTACAGGTGAACCTGTGTTTGCTACAAGCATCTGTGGATGAATCCCCAGGAGTTTCTTCCAGCAAAACTGTGACTCACGTTTCCTTAGTAGCTTTGTGTTTTGATAGAATTGCCACTCAAGTTCGTATGAACAGGTAAGAATAGTACCTGCCACTATTTGTCATAAACCTCAGATGTATTTATTTTGATTTCTTTTGTTTATCTTGAGATTTGCTTAATTGTTTTTTCCTCCCTTATATTGAAAAGGGGTATAGTTGAGGAGGCTTCCAACAATGCAGAAATTGGGAGAAATTCTGTCACATTTGATCGTTACATCCAAACCAGCAAAATGCAGCCCCAGTCTTCTGGCTCACTGAGATCCAATTATGGAGCAGAAAAAGGAAAAGAGATTGCTGCTAAGTTGAACATCCATCGAGTTCATGGACAGCTTAGAGGTCTTGATACAACAGGTATTAAACAATATTAAAATGTGGAAATGTCAGTTTTAATAGAAGCAAGTAGTTACAGTTGGTCTTGATCTTGTAGTTTGGTTGTAGGTTTTTTATCAACATGGATAAAAAGATACTTGCACCCAGAGCTTTTGCAGATGCTTGAAAAAGAAGTTTGGGATCAATTACTATTCCACTAAGTGTTAGATTTAAACTTAGGCAAACTAAAAGCTGTCGAGACAAACTCGTAATCAGTTTGTGTGGCAGATGTGTTGCCCTGTAAATATTGACCTGTGCTGCTGGAATCTGAGGCCTGAGCTCCCTTCCTCCCAGCTGATCTCTTTTTCAGCTACCATTTTTCGTCACCTTTTGCAGGGAATGAATTACGCTTACTTGCTTTCTTACTGCTTTCTAACACTTTCAATAATGGACCTGTTGAACCAGCAATTTCAGCATGACAACCTGTAGATTTTTACCTGTAATGACTCCAGAGCTGAAAATGAGTTCTCCCCAGTTGATTTCCTTGTTGCTTTTGTTAAGGAAATGCCTTCAAGAAGCTATAAGTTAGATTTTGCTAAACTCCTGATCCTGGAAAAACTAACCAGGAAGAGATGACTGAAAGTAGAGGCAGTTTTTGTTAAACTGCTTCAATTTTGGTGGAATCTGTACCAGTTTTTACTCAGTTCCGTAAGGAACAGGAGTCTTTAGACGTGAGGAAGTACTCTGTAAAGCCAGGATGATTAAAAAATACATAATAAATAAATAAACAACAGAAAATCCTACTGCTCTGCAAAGATAAGTGAGCAAATGAAATTGGAGGAAAACAAAACGAGAGAACACTGAAATGGTTGCCTCCCTTTTTACTTAGTTATGGGTAGAATCTTAGCAGTAGTGCCGTGTGTCAGGTATGCCACAGACATTCAAGAGCGCCAGTTTTGGAGTTCTAATCAAGTAAAGTCATCATCGTCTGTTTAAAAGGTTTGAGAAGAGCCTTTCTAAGGATATTAGTATTTCGTGTTTACTTCAAAAGTGGCTGCAGTTACAAGTCGGAGGCAGAGAGTAAGGATTAGAAGGGATATAAAGTGACTCAGTGTAGCTCTTTTCCTGAGGTATTTGACATTTAGGTATAAAGTTATTTAAAATTTGCTCACTTTGGTTTTTTTTTTTTCAAATTTAAAAATTATCCTGCCCATACTAACACATCAAGAGCAAGGCTATTTTCCCTCTTTTTGTGCTTCTTTTTTCTTCCTTGTACTTCAAGTTTAAACATTTTCTTTCTCCCCTCGTTTGAGGAATACAAAAGGGATAACTCCTCCCAAACACTCTGAACTTCAGAGAGCTTTTGGAAGATGTAAAATGTTTTCCATTTTGGAAGAAAGTAGTAAATATGTTTATTTTCACAGATATTGGAACTTGTGCAATAACAGCCATTCCTTTTGGGAAATCAAAAGTTCTTTTTACTTTGGAAGAGTTGGATGAGTTCACTTTCGTGGATGAAACAGATCAACAAGCTGTTCCAGATGTAGCTCGAATTGGTCCTAGTCAAGAGAAGTGGGGTTGGATAATGTTTGAGTGTGGAATTGAAAATTTAACTATAAAAGGTAAAGCTTTTAAAGGCTTTATATTATTTTGTTTTATAAGATTACTGACAATTCTTCTGTTAGGTCTTCTGGCTTAGCAATTATTTGATTAGAAATTGTTGAATATAGTGATACTGAATAGTACATATCTGTGGTAAATAAATTGCGTAAGTTATACAATAAAGACATTTTTAGTTGTAAGTACCACTAATAACAGTGTATGAAATAATTTCGTAAAAACTGGTTTCATCAATTTCTGAACATAAGGTTGAAAATGATGCTTTCACTGATCACTCAAATCCTCATTCACAGAATTACAGAGCTACAGTATAGGTCCGGGAGGGAAACCTAGCTACAAAAAGTAAAAGAAACCTCACAGTATATGTGTGTTTTCTATTATCCAAGTTACTTTTTTCCAGAGAATAATATTTAAAAAGTCTTTATGTGGATACTCTTCATCTGCTTGTGGTGAACCATCAGAAGCTCAAAATTGTAGTGATAATATGTTGAATAAAATGGTAATACATCTTGTTTAACTGAAATCATGTGTATTTCTCTGCATAAGTACAGATCTTTTCTATGGGGCATAACTTACAGCTATTTATGTGATGCCAGTCTTTACAGTCTGGGTATTTTTGCAGGGGGAAGACAGTCTGGGGCAGTGTTATATAACACATTTGGAGTCATGGGTAAATCAAGAGACACAGAGAGAGGTGGATTGCTTGCATCAAACAACTCTTCAGATTCCCCCACTGGTAGTGGCTACAATACTGATGTGTCTGAAGATAACCTCCCTTGTGACAGAATAAGTCCCTCTTCAGATATTAATGGAAATTCAGTTTCAGATGAGCAGGTACGTTCAGACTGGATAGAAATGGCTGGTCACTCATCCTGTTTGCTTAGACACTAAACTTCCAGCTTTCTGCAGGGTCCCTTGGGAGGATTAGTAGACAGCATGAGTTTTTCTTTGCCTAAATGCCTATGAAAAAAAGAATTATAAGCATGTATTGTATGTTCGTGTCTTTCAGTGTAATAATTTTGGAAGGCAATTTCCCTTCTAACTTCATGATTCCTTGTTTTTGAAGGATGAAGGTGTTGAATCTGATGATCTGAAAAAAGATATCCCCTTGATGCCTCCTCCCCCTGACTCCTGCAGCATGAAGCTGACAATCAAAGAAATTTGGTTTAGTTTTGCAGCTCCCACCAATGTGCGCTCCCCAGCCCATATATATTCAAGGTATCGTTTTACCTGATACAAAAGTGAGAAGATGGTAGCTCTGCTTTGTTAAATTGGATTTGTGTTTGGTAGGTTCTGGATGGAATTCCAGTAATTTTTGAAGTTTCTTTGGAAATTATAATTTTGAATTTGTGTATATCACAGTGAGACTTGCTTCAGTTTTTTACTGTTGTAATTTCTATGGAAGTGCTGCTAGAAAATTCTTAGTTAGGTGTGATTAAAAGAAGAAAAAAGGAAGAGTAAAAAACCCAAATGAAACAAAAAGCCCTCACTAACAACTTCTGATGACCTGGAGATATATGAGGGAGAAAGGCAGAGGAAGGTGTTTGTTTTAAGTAGGTGAGATGCTAGTGAAGAGAGCAGCTCAGCTTTTGTTATTCAACCTGATATCATCCATGATCTGACTGCCATTGTACTATAAAGTTCAAGTTATGTCTTTCTAAGACAGTTTTTCACATTGTGTGTGTAGAATAAGCCAAGTATTTCAGTCTGTCAATATAGAGCCATAGTTAGAAAATACTGGTACTCTTGCTTCAGCCCTTTAGCAAAAGTGTTTCATGACATTTAACACT
Source organism: Brachypodius melanocephalos (assembly GCA_013398615.1). Classification (NCBI taxonomy): domain Eukaryota; kingdom Metazoa; phylum Chordata; class Aves; order Passeriformes; family Pycnonotidae; genus Brachypodius; species Brachypodius melanocephalos. Next base: position 2,205,561 of record VZSR01001831.1, on the reverse strand, counting down.
TCATGTGGGATTCAGTCAGTGATGAGAATTTCAAACTGTATGATTTCAGTAATGAATACAAATGGGAAAAGGAAGGAATAGCAGCAGCAAAAGTAGGAAGAGTCATGAGTATGTGAGTGAATAAAAGAAAAATTGCCTCAGGTACTTCTTGCCAGTTCTTGTTTTCTGGGCAGTAAGTCTGTGTTTATTACTTTGCATCAATGTCCCACATATTTGACTGTCATTCATAACAGCATCAGAAAATCCTGCTCATCGCTGCTGCTGCCTGTGAACACCTCTTTATTTCCACAGGCAGCTGAACCTCCTGAGCACTGCAACGCCTGCAGTTGGTGCTTGGCTTGTTCCCATTGATCAAGTAAAGTCGTCATTAAATAAACTGGAAACGGAAGGAACCCTGCGAATCTGTGCTGTTATGGGGTGCATTATGACAGAAGCTCTAGAGGTAAATGTCCTTTATAGAATTAATGAACACATCAGAACAGGACAGTGTGATAGGTAATACAAAGTTTTTGGCATTCTGGATGTTTTCGCTGGCAAACTTACAGCATCTCAGTGCGGGCAATCTTAGAGCCTTTGGTCATAAGAATTCCCAAAAAGCTGTACTTTTTGAACACAGTCTGAATTTCACAGCTTTTACTGGTGAAGAAATGTCATGCTTCTTACAGGAGTGCATCTCCAGGTAAAATAAGAGAAGTAAGAAGTATGGCTGTAGTGCCCGTTATATTTTATGAAGTATTTTTGTTTGCTGTTGGCTTGATTGGCACCATCTAGTGGGAAGATTTTGACGTGATACCCACGCTGAGATCCTGTCTTGCATAGTGAGATGGATGACCTAACTGTGATACTGGTTTTCTGCTCTGCTTAAAAATTATCCTTTGCAGCAGTCTCTTATTCCTACCTCCCTTTGTATTTCTTCTTCCTACCCTCTTTATAGCATTAAACCAAATTAGAAAAAAATGCCTGTTCTGCCTTTAACTAGGAATAAACTGTTTCTTTGAAAAGTGCAGCTGGCTTTGCATATATGTCTGTTAATCCAGAAGTAACTTTATAAGGTCTGCAATTTGAATCCAGGCTTTTCTCTTATTGCTTCATATAAATAAATACGCATCCAGAATGATTTTTCACATGCAGTATTTAAAACAAGGTGAGTACCCATGATGCAAATCTTTGTTGCAGAAGGTCGAAATGGGGTTAGAAGTTTGTTGTGTCATAGATGAAATCTTGTCATTGATGCTTTGTTTGCAATTATGTTCATATGTTGAAAATGTTTTTATTTTAATCTAGAATAAAAGTGTGCACTTCCCTCTGAGAAGCAAGTACAACAGGCTTACCAAAGTGGCTCGTTTCTTGCAAGAAAATCCTTCTTGTTTACTGTGTAATATATTGCACCATTACCTTCACCAAGCAAATTACTCCATTATTGAGGATGCCACTATGGTGAGTTACCCAGGAAAACTGGAAATATCTGAGTCCTTTAGTTTCAGATATGCCAATTCTAATGTCGTCAATTTGGCAACAGTTTGAGGAAGGTTTACAAAAAAGAAAATACAACCAAAACTCAAATGCATCTTTAAAGTGATAAGAACATAGTTTCTCTCATTTCATTTTCTTTGACATCTGCTATTTTTGTTATGACCTGTATATATGCATAATGGTTATCAAACTCTTTTATTAGTAAATACATGTGATCATAAGCCAAAAAGGAATGCCTTTAAAACTATGGCTTTTTTAACCAGATTTCATTCCCTCTCTATCATATTTCAATGGCCTTTTTATGAGATTTCATTTTTCATGGTTTTAAAATTGAATAAGTCTCAATTATTGAGGCAAATGCATGAAGTCATTAATTTATTCCAAATTCTTTCCTTGGAACGAGTTTTCATGTCTTCTAGAAACACTGGGGTAATGCAGACAGTTTGAGGAAGGAAATGAAATTGTACAGACTTTAGAGTTGAAGAATCAAATACTTTTCTTCATGGCTTTAGAATGTAAATGTCTAGATTGTTGTGTGAAATAGTTATTTGAACAAACATCAAGCATAAGGGAGGAGTGTTTATTCCTGATTTTGTGTCAGTTTCATAATCCAATTCCACAGCTGTCAGATTTAAACACTTTGGTTTTCAGCATATTGAGCTGAGAGCCAGGAATGGCACAGCTTGTGGCACAAATAGCACAGTTTGATTTGTGGTCAAAATACTAAGTTTTTGTTTTCCTTAGGACAATTCAATGATGTAATCAAAATAATCCCTCTGTTTGGCCTCAAATTTATGTTCCTAAAATACTGCTTATGAACAATGGAAAAAACAATCTTTTTAATTTCAGTTCTCTTTGTACAGAGTTGCTATGAATCTTGGCCCATAGTTCAGAGTGGGATAATTACTCAAGTACTTCTATCTTCATATTTAACAAACCTGCTTCCTGTTGTTTATTTTTGGCCCCTTGGGGTAGATCCTCAGATCATGTAGATAAAGGTATTTACTGTGTTCAGTGAAGCTGTAATTTTTCTCTCTCAGCTCCTTGTCTTCTTGCTTGATGTGTTGTGGTGCCAGCATGTTTGTCATAAGCCTCTTAAGCACAGAGATTTAAGAGAGCTTTGACTTTTTCTCCCCTCCAGTTTACTTCAAAATGCTGTGATATGAATTTTTATTTTTTTTTTATTTCAAGAGTGATGGCCTTCCTGCCTTAGTGACTTTAAAGAAAGGTCTGGTTGCCTTAGCAAGGCAGTGGATGAAGTTCATTGTGGTCACCCCAGCCTTTAAAGGAGTCAGCTTGCACAGACCAACCCATCCAATAAAACTGCAGCCAAATGCCTGCCACGAGCATGAGGATGGCCTTGGACTGGACAGTGGAGGGGGCCTTCAGAGTGACACGAGTGCTGATGGAGCAGAGTTTGAATTTGATGCAGGTATTTTCGTATTGTCACATACATAAAAATTCATAGGGATAAGCAGCTCCTCTCAGACATTTGTGTATTTGTTAGTTCTAATGCTTGATACATTATAGTCTCCTTTTTTAGAATTATCAAGCTTCTTTTTTTATATCAGCTTTGTTCTGAAGCTGCTGCTAACAATGATAATTACAGTACTACAATAATTATTGCTTGTTCAGGGAAAAACAAAACAAGAGGCCTCTCTTTCTTTGTGTCTTTTATCTTGTTTTTTCCTGCACAAAAGAAATCAACTTAATTAATTGCAACCTTTCAATTGAAAGCCAAGTAGCAGTTAGCAGCTTTAAGAGAGCAAACCCAAAGTTGTTTGTGTAAGAAACTTGTATTTAATCATACTGTATAATTGAAATTCTTGCCTTCTTCTCTCACATATCTGTTTTGATTAAGCAGAAACACTTGGATTATTAAACAAAATCCAGCAGACGTCTGTCTGGAGTGTTCTTATTTGTGTACAAATCAGACAGCACTGTGTAGGTGTGTCTCAGCACTTGGAAGTTCATGACTCGCTGCAGATAAATATGCTTGATAATAGATAATCTTGGCTCTCCAAATATATCTAAATGAGGAAAACTGTTTGCTTGGGTGCAGCTACTGTGAGTGAGCACACGATGCTCCTGGAAGGAACAGCCAATCGCCCTCCCCCAGCCAGCGCCTCCTCTGGGCCTGTCACTGGTGCTGAGATCATGAGGAAGTTGTCCAAGACTCACACTCACAGTGATTCTGTGCTGAAAATAAAGGTGAGTGCACAGAGCTGGGCACCAGGGCAAAGAGGATTGTAGCTGGCCTGTTCAGGAGCAGTTCTGCAGCTGAATAAATGCAGGTGAATTGTGCAGATGAATTCTGCAGATGAATAAATGCATGCAAAAAGTAACTATAGCACATGGAAGGTCTGCTCCTGACCTTACAAAAGGAATGCTCCAGCAGTTGATCTATATTCTGTATCTGTTTGTTGTTTTGCCAGCTAACTTCAGGTGCATTGTTTAAGGATGTGCCCTAACCCGAAACTTTATAGCCTTTGATCTTCTATTTATGGCAGCAGAAAAAAGGATTTAACCATCGTGATAAAAAATCGAAGACTGGCAAAGCTCTCCAGTAACTTGTAGCAAAATTATTGTGTTCCAACCTTATATTCAGACCAAATGTTGGTTTGTTTTTGCAGTTTCAACAGTACTTCATTCATTTCTTTGTGTTCTGCTCACAGGGCATCCATCCATATCATTCCTTGAGTTACACCAGTGGAGATACAGCTACAGATTCACCAGTGCATGTTGGCCGCTCCGGAATGGGAGTCAGGGAAAGTCCAAGGAAAGAAAGTCTTCTCAGCTATCTCACTGGGAGCTTTCCTAGCCTGCACAATCTTTTGGAAGGCACTCCTCAAAGAAGTTCAACTGCAGTTAAAAGTAGTTCTTTAACAAGAACAGGTATGATGTAGAATAAAAAGGTGTAATGTAGCATAATTTTCGAGGTTTTTTTGATGCATAAGGAAATAACCATTTTGTATTTGTTTTTTCTTGACCTTGTAAGTAGCTCAAAAAGAGAGCTGAAACTAACACTTCAGTAACTTAGTTTGCACATAATAAATTGCAGATTTTTAGTAATGGTCTTTTCAACAAATATTTTAGAAGCTTGAAACACTGAAGTGTTTATGCTCTTGTATTATTTTTCAGAGTGTACTGTTATCAGTTTTTCTTTATATGTAAATTACATACTTTATTTGATACTCTATTTTCTCTAAACCTCTCTTTGCTATCAGGGACTGAAATATTGTTCAGAAAAAAAAGTATTTTAGTTTCTTAATGACTCCTTTCCTCTAAGTAATGATAGAGATGAGCAGATGCAAAGCCGTGTGTAGTGCAATATCCATTAGTTCCATGTATAACTTCTGTGGTAGCACCTGTAGTGCTGTTTGACTCATAATTTAGTGGAATAAACCTTGAGAAATAGGCTTACTTTTATAGTAGATAGGTGTTGTCAGTGAAATCGTGCCATGTTCCTTGTTTTTGCTGACTTGGATGCAAGAAATGCTGAAGTTTCTGCTTCACCTGTACAGGAAATACTGTGGCCACAGACATGTTGTCTGAGCACCCTTTGCTGTCTGAGCCCTCCTCTGTGAGTTTCTATAACTGGATGTCCAATGCTGTGGGCAACAGGGGAAGTGTGGTACAGGAAAGTCCGGCCACCAAGTCTGGGCACAACAGCCTTCCAACAGGTATTTCTAATTTGCAGCTGAGTTCCAAATGATTCTGGGTTGGCTGGGCCTGTGTTTGCCACATTCTGACTGGAAGTAATTGAAGGAGTGATTTATATTCAATAGAACTTAATTGGTTCAAAGCATTACTTACGGGACTTCCCAGCGACCTGGGAAATGAAAAGGTGGGATTTAAGCAAAACTATTGTTTTCTTTTGCCTCACGCTGCCTCCAAAAATTTAGCTTTTTCTTATATTTGGAACTGTCAGTGTAGCTGCCAAAACCATGTGTAGCTGCCAAAAGTTAAGCAATGAAATTATCTTCTGTTACCAAGTTCCTTGGTTTTATTTATCTATATAAATTATCTCGCTGAATTAATTTAGTCAGTGGTGCTAAGATTTGCTGTGGTGTTAGTGTTGCATGGGTATTTATTTTCTAGGTGGGGCACCCAATCTTCCTACTATCCCCTCTGCTTCAGACTTCAACACAGTTCTGTCCAGCGACCAGAACACCCTGGATGGCACCCACTCGCAGCACAGCACCAGCCAGGATGACATTGCAGGAGTAGAAGAGGGCAACCAGGGCTTTCCTGCTGTCCAGCTGGCAGATGCACAGGTAACTGGGATTGCACATCACCAAATGATGAGCAAGAGTGTGGAAATAATCAAGGCCTTCATAAGTAAATGGGTGAGTTTTGTTTTGTAGGTTGTTTTCAAACCTCTGCTAAGTTACACGGGCATTCAGTCGCAGGATGCGATGCCCCTGTGCTACAGGATGTACTTTGGAGAGTACCTCTCTTTCTCAGGAACTCTGGACTGCCTCAGAGCAGATATTGTTGATTCAGACACAGCAAAGGAAAGGAAAAGCAAGCGAGCCCGAAGGTATGATGAGAGATTTTAAAATAGATGTATTGGCTAAAGAACGGAAATTGGGCTTTTCATGTGGTGACAGATTTCCAAAGCACTTTCATGGAATAAGGAGCAGCCCTTTATTCTTCTAATATTTCGTTTTGTCATCCTGATTTTTAAAAATCTTTCTGTGGAATCATTTGGGTATTGTAATGGTTTGAATCTCAGCTGCTTTTGAAAATTGGAGATGGGGAAGGTGGAGAACTGGTGGGAATAATAGTGGGGTGGAATTTGAGTGGCTCTGAAATGGTGTTTAATAATTAATCCTGTAAATAATTACGTGACATTTTGTGAAAATGCTGAATCTTCCCCCAGACCAATTTTGAGCAAAGCTTTAGGATATAGTGGAATGATTGCATGCCAAGCTAGGTTTCATAGAACTGGATGATTTCTATGTTAGTAGCTCACAGTGTGAAACTGTAAAAGTTCATTTTTGTTATATTTAGGACTGTAGTATAAAGGTGATATCCTAAGGGAAATAAAAGGCTGGGTTCACTAAATTAGATGTAAGCTGTGTAAAAATGTATTTGAATATCACTCTCATAAAAAGCAACACAGCAGTAACTTGCACCTTTCCTTTCCTTAGGCAAGGAGCTGTCAATCTTCCTCCTCTGGAATTCAAACCAGCTTTGATGTTAGAGACTTTCAGCATTAGTGCTGTGGTGATGGAGAAATCCATGTGCACCCCTCACAACTCCACCAATGCCCTTTCCTTCCACGACTTGAACAAGCGTTATTACAACACCTTCCACTGCAATTTCACCATTTCCTGCCAGTCTATCAGCCAACATGTCGACATGGCCCTGGTTAGGCTCATCCACCAGTTCAGCACCATGATTGATGACATCAAGGCCACGCAGACAGACATCAAACTGAGCAGGTACACGGCTGGCTCAGCCTCCCCAACCCCCACCTTCAAAACCCGCAAGCACAGGGACTTCCGCTCCTCAGATTTCAGCCGCAGCTCCCGGGGGAGCCTCAACGGAGGCACCAGGGTGAACAACACCAAGAACAAGCGGACAAACAATGACAACAACAAGAAAGAATCTCGCAACAAGAATTCCCTAGGGAGGTCGGAGAGGAGGACTTCCAAAGTGTCCAGGAAAGGCTCCAAAGATGTGGTTGACCACGTGACAATCCATATGGATGACTCCGACTCCATTACTGTGTCGGAACAGAGCGAGCCCTCTGCGGAGTGCTGGCAAAATATGTATAAGCTACTGAACTTCTATTCACTCATTTCTGATCCGACTGGCATCTTAGAAAAGTCTTCTGAAACTTTTGGGCCAACAGGTAAAGTGGTTCATGAACCCAAATAATTGCGTGTGTGTGCTTTTGTTTAAATGGGGTATTCTAAGGCTTGGTCATATGATGGTTTTTGAAAGTTGCCCACTACATCTAACTTGGGTCAGAGGGGTAAGTGGTGAGTATGGAGGGGAGCTTGTAATTACTTCAAGATGATGTACAAAAGAAAAGCTTTACTTTTCTCACTAATTGCGTAGTTTGGATTCAGTTTGTTCTCCTGAAGTGCTCTTTTGTGTTCAAGGGAGTACATGGAAGTGCTGTTAATTAGCATTCTCTGAAAATATGCAAACATTAAGCTATTCAGAGGGAGACAATTTCTGCCTTGAGAATGACTGACAGGAAGAAAAAAATCTGTGAACCTTGTTGTAAGACCAGAAAATGTGAAATACTGATTTTGGTGAAGTCCCATAAAAGTTACAGGTGTTTGCGTCATATTTTCACCTAAAATCTTGAGATCTGGTGTGATTATTGCTATCTCCCATGTATTTCAGCACAGCAGAGTAAATCTGAAATCTGACTTAGTATCATTCTTTCTGTTCTTGAACTTAGGTTGCTGTAAATGTGCAGGGGATGGTATAGTTGCTCTATATATAGCTATACTTTCTTTGGATTTCTTTTAACCAAAGGATAAAATCTAAGGAAGTCTCAAATGAGAGCTTTTGTTAAACAGATGCCAGTGTTTTTCATCCACAGAATATCATATCCACAGTTACAATATCTGCACAAAATGTAAATTTTCTTATATTGTTTCTGGCCTCCTGAGTGTTGAAAACTTGCTCATCCGAAACAGAATTAGAAGAACCTTTGCCTCTGGGATGATCAAAAAATAAATGGGACAATTGGAACTGTCATGGCATTTTTCTGGTATAACGATTAAAAAATCAGATCATTACAAATATTTATAAAAGGTATATAAGAGCATATCTATGAATCATAATGGAACCACATCACTCATGGTTGTCTTCATTGTGACTTGGATTTGATTCAGTTGCAATGGTATTGGGGTGGAGTGAGCGAGGCACAGATAGTTTTGCCGAAGTTTTCTTGACATGAAAAATACATGACCCTTGGTTTGAAATACAACTATAAATGGGATATGCCAAGGATTTATTATAAGTAAAGCCTTAAATAACTGCTGGTGTTTCTGTAGGTGTTCGAAGCCCAGCTGAGCCTGCCTGCAGGGTGATGTTTGAGAACGAGCAGGATAATGGGCGGAAACGCAGCCTGGTGACCTCGGAGCCGCAGCATGTAACCCTCATCGTCTTTGGGATAGGGATGGTGAACAGAACCCACCTGGAGGCTGACATCGGAGGCCTCACCATGGAATCTGAGCTGAAGAGAATCCATGGCAGCTTCACCCTGAAAGAGAAAATGAAAGGTGGGATGAGCTAAAAGTATTCTCTGCAATTAAACTCCCTGGCAGCTTTACATGTTCATGTGCATGTATAATATGTGTGTGTAATATAATAATATTCAACAAGTTCTTTTAACAAACTAGTACTAGGATGCTGAAGGATTATAAAAGGATGCAAGATTTTCAGAAAATGCCATGGAGGAAATTGTCTTAGAAGACTTAGAAGACACTAATTTTCAACAGCTTTCTTCTTGTCACTATTTGTCGTTGACGTGATTTAATGTGACTGCTAAAGCTGTAATTTTTCGGTTATTTTCCTGCTGCAATATTTTTAAAAGCAGTAAGCATAGCTGAAGTACTGTACTGACTGAAATTCTGTTTAATGTTTTTTTTTTTTTTCCTAAAGATGTGCTACACCAAAAAATGACTGAGACATGTGCCACTGCTCACATAGGAGGTGTCAATATTGTCCTGCTGGAGGGAATTACCCCAAATATCCAGTAAGTAGGGAAGTCTCAAAATTTAAAATTGTTCAAGTTCATATGAGTTGTATTTCTCTTTTGCTTCTAATTGATTTTTGAAACTTGTAGGTTCAACCATATGAGATTTTTATGGAGTGGTTAATCTACTGATGCTAATTATTCCTGCTTAAAAGCTATAGTGTCTCTTTAATAGATACATTTTTCAACTCTCATGATGCATCATTCTGTGTTCTCTCATGTTATTTTCACAGTTCTAATATCCCTTCTCTAGCGTTTATATAATTGACACAAACTGGCAGGGGAAGGGAACAGAACCACTTCTTGTGTATGAACATCATAAATCACTTGCTCAGCATCCACATTGTTCTGGCTTTTTTATTTCTGCCAGGTTCACAGACTCAAAAAGGCCATGCATTATTTTAACTTGTTCCCAGCTGCATCTCTTTCTGTTTAAGTTGCAGAATGAGCTGAACCACAATTCTTTGTAGCACAGATCATCCTCACACAGTTGGGATGTTAGCTGGGTAACCCTCAGTATGTGGACTGGTCTTAGAACATGACGCATGTAGAAAGGGGCTAAACAATGTCACTCGAGTTTCTCTCTCCTTTTAATTCCTGCATAGTTTGGAGCATGTTACATAGAAATTAAAACATACAGAATTTTATCATTTCCTCAGCTAAATTGCTTCCAGTAAGTTTATTTCAGAGGGATAAATAAAAGTTCCAGTCTGACAGTCATGAAGGATTTCTGAAGGTGACTGAATCTCTTCATGTCTGTTTTACGTCTAGGGAGGGTACAGAAGGAAAGGAGGGAAATAATGATAAATCTTAAAAACAACAAGAGCAAAGAACAAACACAAGCAAACCCAAAACCTTCAACTTAGTAATTTTAAAAATAAATGTCATATTGTGGGTTACAAGTAATTAACTGACTAATTTTGCATGACTGTTTATTCTTCATTTGCTTTGTTTTTGTTTTTCTCGCTTTCTCTTCAATCTTCATCTGTAGACTGGAGGATTTTCCTACATCTCCTACAAGCACAGCCAAACAAGAGTTTCTGTATGTCATACTATATGTTTAATAGTCTTGCAATTAACTCTGTGTTGTGTAGCTAATGGCTGCATTCCTACTCTGTATGATTGTGGAAGCAGATGTAGCTTGAATACGTTTTGGTTTAACATCTGGTGTTACCTAGATAAGCTTTTTTTAATGAAATCTGCTATATATCTGCCTGAAAAAAGCCCTTGTCAACGTTAACAATATAGTTTTAGGGGCTACTATTACACTGCACTCACTACTGTAATGTTAAAATGGTTTCACTGGCCCTAAAATTCTTTAGATCTGCTTCTGTACTTATTTTAATGAGCTGAAATACTGTTGATAAATGTAAGGGAACACAGAGGTGAGATTTGCTTTGGAACTGGTGTGCTTGGAGTGATAGTTGTGGTGTCATTGGGAACAGGGAGCTCCATTCCTTTTTTGCTTTATTTCCCTGTGTGCTGGTTTAAGTCTCAGGCATGTTGAAGATCTGTATGTGTGGCTGCTGGTCTCCTCCCTCACAGTGTCTGTTTATTTAGTGTTGTGGTAATACAGGATTAACTTTAAAATGTCCTTATAGTTGGAAGGAGAGGTGATGGACTGTAAAGCTGCAAATGGTGTAGGGAAAATGTTGGGATTTGTGTTCCTTTTGGTCTGCATTAAACCAGTGCATCACTGAATTGTTGAATTTGCTGCCGTATGATTTGATGAACAAAAGTATAAATGATTAAAAGGATTGGATAAATCAGTGTAGGATAGGTCTGGTGGTGAGTCATGAACATGATACAACCTCTGACTTAGAAAGTAAATTCCTTATGGCTGGAATTAAGGGAAGGATCTTTTTTCTTGCTCCTCAGGTATCTGCTGCTGCCTGAGTTTTTAGCTGACCCGGTGCAGTAGTTCCTTTGTGTTATGGACCTCCTGCTGACTTTTTTCCCCACACACATTTTTACAACATTCCCAAAAATCTGTTGAGTACTTGTAGTCAGTAGGCCTTGTAGTCAGTTTTGTAGTAGGACAAAGACTTTTTGTCACAAATTTGTCTGGAGAGTGATCATTTATCGTATTGATGTGAGAATATAGAATTCTTTCTGGAAGCATTACTGGTATGTAACTTAAATAATGATTAATGATTTTAGTGAGATACAACCAGATGTTTTATAGGCATATCACTGTAGGTAAGCAAACTGCAGATCTTTAATAGTAAGTTGCTAGCTGGACAGTTGTTCCATATTTCATTCTGTCATGGAGTAGGTTTTTTGTAGGCAAGCAGCGGTGAAATTAATTTTTTGCATGAAATAGGGAGAAAAACAAAGTTAATTTTGCTGAGATTTTTTCTTCTGCAACAGCTATTCTGGTGTAATACATTTTTAATTAAGGAAATGTTTAAAATGGTTTGAATGGCAGTAGTTTGTGTTATAGATGAACATGGAAATGTGTTCTTGATTGGCTTCACAACAGTTGAGTCAGAATGGTAGCAGGAACAGAGTAGGAAATGAGTAAACATCAAGAGAAATAATGGTTTTTCTTTTAAAGAGGTGGATTAAAACAATTCTGGCCTTAAGTAATGTTTATTTGAATAATGTTTTTCTGAAACTTGTTGTGAATTGTTTCCTCCTTCATCACATATTTTGAAATCATTTCTACTTGACAGTCTGCCCTAAAATATTAATTCTGAACTACTTTAGGTCACTTGCATCTTTTATATAGCTGTGAAAATTTGAGAATATTCCTTGAACTTCAGTCAATTAATTTGCTGTTGATAGGCCAGTAGTTGCCTTACAGTGCTGCATATTTCTTGATTGTAAGCAGAAGAGTGATATCTGGTTTTTTTTGTTTGTATTTCTACATCTGGGTTGCTTTGGGGTTGCTGATCTTTCAACATAAGAATAAGAAGAAACATTACTTAGAGAGTGGAGTTCATAGAATATTGTATCTTTTATCATGAGACCAAACTGTCTATAAAGAATTTAAATAGGATACAAAAAGTGTTTCAGCTTTTTGAAATACAGTATTTGAGAAAGTTGCATTGAATGTTGCGATTTTATAGTCTATTTTTCAGCCATTTTAGCTGATGTATTGCATCTTGACAGCTACATGTCCTTCTCTCTGAGGCTGTAATTCCGTTTTGGCCACATAATATACTTCCATTGGGTAACTCTCCAGGAATTGAGCATAGAAATATTAACGTATTACCCCAATATTTTTTTAAAGGCGTTTAGTGAATTCTGCTATGCCAAAATGCTGTAACAAAATCACGCTGCTGTCAGCTTAGTGCAGTTATATTTTTATCTTGGGTGACCATTGTGAACCATATCCTCCTCAACATTAAAATAAAATTTAGATGATGTATTTTGGAATAATATGTTTGAATTAAACATCACTATTAATTCACAGATTCATCTCTCACGTGCTGTGTATTTACTGTTAAGTATTTCCTCCAATGACCTATTTGGATGAAAAAGTCAGATTTGACTTTTTATCAACAGGATGATTCAAGATTATTCCTGAACAGGAGTTGAAATGGAAGGCTCTTTTTTTGTTTCTGTGTGTGCAAATTTGTCTATGTGCAGCCTGGTGTGTATGCACTGAAATGACCTTACTTTAGGCAAGAATAGCAGTTTTGAACATGTATTTTTGCCATGCATGACGTGTGGTTCCCTTAAGTGTAGTGTAGTTGTATGTGGCATGTAGTGCATCTCTGTGTAAAGTGAAAGAAAAAAGAATGTGGGTGTAGTTGACAAACAATATTACTTCAAAATTCAGCTAACACTTAACTCACCTGCAACTGGAAGGGCATGCAAATGAGTGCTGTTCTCTTTTGCTGTCAGAACTGTGGTGAAGTGCAGCATTGCCAAATCCCAGGCCCTGTACAGTGCCCAGCGGGGTCTGAAAACCAACAATGCAGCTGTGGTGAAGGTAGGGGCCATCAGCATCAACATCCCGCAGCACCCGGCCACGCTGCACAGCATGATGGTGCGCAGCTCCCACCAGCTCTCCAAGCAGATCTCTGACCTCATCCGGCAGCCCTCCACCGCGTGAGTGCTCCCAAATCCCGCCCATCTGCAGGATTTTGCCACCTCAAGCGCCTGTGAGACAGGCAGGCGGATTAACAGGAAGGGTTTCCTGCTCTTTGTCTTGGTCCGCAGGCCCCAGCCAGCCAAAGAAGATGTGGCGACTCCTCTGCCCTCTGAGAAGACTCCAACGAGCATCAATCAAACACCGGTTGAAACAAATGAATTCCCACAGCTGCCAGAAGGCTTGGAAAAGAAGCCCATTGTGCTGAAGTTCAGTGCCATGATAGATGGGATTGCTATTGGAGCAGCGCTCCTGCCCTCCCTGAAGGCAGAATACAAGATGGGAAGAATGAGGAGTCACGGAATGACAGGTAACAGTTCTGTGGAACTTTAGAAACATTACTGCTTTTAGTTTGGCCTTCCTGTAAGCATCCAAAAGCACTCAGTGTTTCTATTGAGTTATAACTAGAGCTTTGAATCTGTTGCCATCAGCTTCTTTTTTTTTTAACGTGGGCTTCAATCAGATGGTCCGTATAGAGAAGTTACACTGTGGTTGTTATAGACAATTTTCAGAGGCAGAATGCATGAGCACATGAAGACATACACATTATATATAGCATCCTCCCAGGAAGCTTCCCTCTGACTGCTAAAATCAGTTTATGGTCCTTGATTAATTAAATTTTAATTTGTAATGCTACTTGAGAACAGCATTGGGAGGCCTCAGTACACTTAAGGTGGTTTGTATGACTCCTGTCTCAATCTTATTACCGTGGAGTTGTTGTTTTCTTTAGAAATTAAGGCAACCCAGAATCATGGGGGTGGATATTTATAGTTCTTTAGGTCTGTGCACTTCAATAACATTTTAAACATTTCAATTTTTTTTTCTTGTTCTTAAATTTAAGGATAAATAAGAGATTCTTTTCCCAATTAATACCTTTTCTTTTCCCGCCTTCCTTTTACAGGTGCCCAAACCAGATTTAATTTTGAGCTTCCAAACCACAGACTGCGCTTCACTTCCAAAGTTTCTGCCACTGACATGTCTACCATTCCTCCTTCGGCCAGTCTCAACCTGCCTCCTGTCACCATGTCAGGGAAATATGTCATGGAAGAGCATGACACTTACTCCGACCAGATCTGGAGCATTGATGAACTCCCTGCCAAGCAAGGCTACTACCTACAGGGGAACTACCTGCGCTGTGTGGCTGAAGTAGGTCTTGGAGGCTGCAGTCATCTTTGATAACTTATTTCCCTTCTGTTACAACTCTGTCTGTGCATCTTCACATTTTTTAAACAATCTGCCTCCTCCAGAACTCTTGGGTTTACAAGTTGAATCCAAATACTAAAAAACTGGAAGACTATTTTATAGCTGGGTGTTTTGGGTTCTTTTTGTGATTAGACAGTTCCATAAGTGCAATGATGACATGACATAGAACCTTAGTGATATAAAATTTTCTGCTCCGACACAGAGTGTTCTATTCACAAGATCTACTTCTGTGTCAATTTCCATAGTTAATTTTCCCAGAGAGAAAAGTGATGCTGCTTAAAAGAAACCTACCTGCTGGAGAAAAGCAAGGCACTCCTACTAACTAATTCTTCAGTCACAAAAGTAGTCCGGCATGTTTGTAATTGAGAATTCTGATGTTTGCAGCTAAAAGACAAAAACCTAAAAATCCACTGTTTTAGAAACAAAGATTTGTTCTCAAATTTTCTACTTCTGCAGGTTGGCTCCTTCGAGCATAATCTCACGACTGACCTTTTAAACCATTTAGTGTTTGTGCAAAAAGTGTTCATGAAGGAAGTAAACGAGGTCATTCAAAAGGTTTCAGGTAAGCAGAACACTTAAAAGCCACTTTAAGTAAGATCCTCAGACCTTGTTTGATGGCAATATTATGTAGCTCTCAGAATTGGCTTTTTGATTTCACAGACAGTCATTTCACCACTAGCACTACAAGCAGCAGCAGGAAGCAGAACTGGACTTTGAAATAATAACAGAGGCTCTGGAAATTATTCTAGGTCTATCATAAGCAGGACTTTTATTGGGAAGCAGGATTGTTTGGCATTCTGGACATCAGCCTTTGTGTCTCTCCATGGTGTGACATTGGCTGAGTTACTTTCTGTATTCACTTCCTTTGATTTGAACATTTCTTGAGTTGTCCTAAAAGAGTGTTACAGAAATGCAGCTAATTTTTAGTGGAAAGATTTGTCAATAGCTGGAAACACCATGAGGAAAGAAAGAATAAAAAGTGGTAACTAAGTGAAAAGAGTGTCTGTGTGTACATCTACCTCCTTTCATGTCCCTCTGTGTGTGTGTGTATGTATATATATTCAGGTATGGAAATGCAATAGAAGAATGGTGCAGGTCTACGTGACATGCCCCTGAGGCAGTTAGAAAATGGAAAATGCCAAATTCCCTGAAGGCTAACAAAAAACCTTAATATTTGTTCCAGCCAAAATATATTCGTATTGGGTAGTAAGAAAAATGCTTAGGGAAAGCATAAATCTTCTGACAGCTGTCATTATTCTACTAGAGTATTTTTTTGTAGAGGAGCATACAGTGCTGAACCAGGAAACCTGTATCAGCTTTTACAACATTTCTTAGACTCTGCATTTCAATCTCCCCTGCATTTTTATGTGAAGAATTTATTACCAGTGCTGGTTCTCTGCTTTTCCAGACTGTAAATTTGTATTGCAAGTAGCAGCCTGATGGTTTTTGAAATGTTACTGTTTCCTTCCATATAATGGTAATGCAGCGGGGACATGGTCAGGTCAGCAAGTCGTGGATCTGGGTGCTCAGTGCAGAACAGTGGGGGCAGAAATTGGCTTGGTCACTCTGGCTTGGAGCAATGTAATTTTTTAAATGGCTCGAAAATACCAATTAGTGTGATGCATTATGTTGTTTTTTTCTAATTACGGGTTGTGTTGCACTAAAATATTGTTTGTATATTATCCTTGTGTAAAAACTGTGTAAGTACCAATTACTTGGTACTTACAGGTGAAGTTGCACAGACTGAGAGCTAGTTAATGAACAGAGCAGTCCATAATAATTGCATCTGGAAGTTGAAGGCAGTGTTGATTAAAAGAAAATTATCCAGATACAAAATGGAGTGATGAGAATTTATTGTTGTTTAGGATTTTTTTTGAATCCATGATTTAACTGCTTGTCCTTACCAGCAAATAACTGTAATTAGATCAATTGGCTTATTTGGAGAGAATTAAATTCTCTCAGAATTAAATTGCTGCTTTTCCAGAAGCAAGCTCTTCCTAAGCTGGGATGTAGATAAATCTCAAGGAGAATTAAAACCAGGATTGCTTCTTCAAGGGTACATAACTTGGGATGAAATGTGCCAGGATGAGGAAGTAAACCCGAAAATAAAATAATTGCAGAATACTCTTTCCTCCTTTCATTGAAAAATGCTGATATAATTTAAATCCCTCATTTCATGGAATTTCCATAGTATTTGGTCAAGTGTTAAACTTGGATTGTCAGATAAGTAGGAGATACATTGGTGCAGGGGACAAATAACACCTTTTTTGAAAAGTAGCTGTCTCTCCTTATAGGCTTTGAGACTTCTGTGGAAAGTTTCCCAGCAGGGAGGAACATGCCTCTGTTCCTTCATTCTTGATGGAGAGATATTAATTACACGTCAAAGGATGAATCTGCACTGATGTCTTCAATACTCATTTGTTTTTATAAATCTTCAATAAGTCACTGTTTAAAATGAGGCTTAATTCATGGTCACCATATGTATTGGTTTTAAAATGTTTTCTTTGGTAAAACTGTGACTCTGCATATTTAATGTGTACAGGAGGGGAGCAGCCAATACCGCTTTGGAATGAACATGATGGCACAACAGATGGAGATAAACCAAAAATTCTTCTTTACTCATTGAGCCTGCAGTTTAAGGTAATCTTATGAAGACAAAACAGTGGTGGTTTGGTTTTCTTTCTTTCTCATCGTGTCTCTGAACCAGATGCTGACAACTTTATACCTTCCTTATCCATTAGGGAATTCAGGTGACAGCTACAACACCCTCAATGCGTGCTGTGAGGTTTGAAACGGGGTTGATAGAACTTGAGCTCTCCAACAGACTGCAAACCAAAGCAATGCCTGGAAGCAGCAGCTACCTCAAACTGTTTGGAAAATGCCAGGTGGATTTGAATCTGGCACTGGGACAGATTGTTAAACATCAGGTTGGTGCTCAAAATCTTTGCATGTAATGTTCTTAATAATGTGTGATTAAAAAAAAACTACACAATCAAGCCAAGAGGTGGTTGTACACTGCTGGTTTTTTGTTCTGGGGCATTTTTTTTCCCATACTATTAATATCTTGGAACTTCTTAGCCCCTTAGAAGGGTTACAGCCTTTCTTCTGAGTCCAGCTCAAAACGTTTGTTGATCTTGATAGAATTTTTAGAATATTTGAATGAATAAGATCAGAGGAGATTCAAACTTTGCTAGACCTACATTTTGACCTAGTTTGTCTGTCTTGGTTTGGCAGTTGTACCTCTTGTATTCTTAAACCTGCTCTTACCTGGAATCACTTGTTCTAGGATATGAAAGTGTTTTGTGATGCCTAGAAGCAGACAAATAGAAATTTTAGGACCTATAAATGAACTGTCACAACAGTGGATGTGGATATGTAAATAGCTATATTAGCTAGCAACTTATGATAAATAAAGAAAATAATGCTGTGATCAGACCTTAAGGCAAGAATATTGAAGATCCTCAAAGGGGCTTTGACTAGAAAGAAAAAGAGGAGAGGACATGACTTTCTATTTTAATTTTATATTTTGTCAAATGCAGTAATTTGGGGTTTTTTCTTCCCACTTTTTGGAACGTTTTAAGGTTTATGAAGAAGCTGGCTCAGACTTCCATCAAGTTGCCTATTTCAAGACAAGAATTGGATTAAGAAATGCTCTCCGAGAAGAAATCAGTGGTTCATCAGACAGGGAAGCTGTGCTCATTACTCTGAACAGACCCATTGTTTTTGCCCAGCCAGTGGCTTTTGACAGAGGTATTGTAGAGAAAATTGCTAGAAATTTGTGTTCTTACTGAGGAAGGGATTTTTTCTTTCTCAAAAGGCTTGTTTATTCAAGACCCAGTATATTTAATGTTAAGTAGCTTAGAAATTTGGGAGATCTCCTCCATGCCAACAGATTGATAATTCCATCATCAAACGTTGAAATTCCACATGTTGAGGTTATTAGTTTTCAGATGGTTTGGAGGAAGTTGCTGTTGTAAATCCTCACAGATGAATAAAGCTGAAAACAGCAAGACTTTCTCTATTTTAATGTATTAACTCTGATGGTCAATGATCAGGTTTGTCCATCTTGTCCTTTGTAAGCATGAGCCTGATCACTGCACCCTGAATGTGTGTGTGTCCGTTGTTATACATATTCTGACTTAAAGTAATGGAGAAGCTGTACAAAGGAAAAAGAAAATTATTTAGTGAACATGCATTGGTTTTCTTAACATGTTGATTTTAATTAAGCGTTTTTTGTTTCCTTATCAAGCTGTGCTATTCTGGCTGAACTACAAGGCAGCGTATGACAACTGGAATGAACAGAGAATGGCTTTACATAAAGATATTCATATGGCCACAAAAGAAGTGGTGGATATGCTGCCTGGAATCCAGCAGACCTCTGCACAGGCTTTTGGGACCCTGTTCCTTCAGCTGACTGTCAATGACTTAGGAATTTGCCTGCCCATCACAAACACACCCCAGGTAAGCAAAAGCATGACTACTGGAAGTCTCAAAATACCAATTTGTGTGTGGTACATATACAAGAACCAGGTGATAAATGTTTCAAAAGGGGTCTAGCTTTATAAACGGAAATATGTTGGCTTTTTTAGAGGGAAACATAATTATGGGTGTTCATCTGCAGAACTAGAAATTAATCAGTCAATCTGTACACTTAAGATTGTACATAACTGTACACATCAAAATAAACACCAAAAAAAATCAGATAAAAATTAAAGCTACTTTTTCCTCATTGTTCAATGAAGTCATGTGTCATCTTCCTTGGAGAAAAGAATTGATCCTGGACTTCTGTTCTGTGGTCATGGGGCCATATGGATTATAGTCCTTGATCAAACATGGATTTTTGTTCCTTTTCCCGATGAGCTTGACTTCTGCTGCCCTAACAAATTTATAATGTAGGTGTTGCATTTAAGAAACACAAGGCATTGTATAGGCAGAGGTGATGCTTTTGAAATTCTCTACAGAAAAGGAAAATACAAGGAGCTACAAGCAGGGGATCAGTTAATAGGGAAAGATAAATGGCATTAGTAAATGTACAGTATCACTGTGACATTGCACTGACTAGTAAATTCTCCCTGTGGTTTTATTTTCCAGTCTAACCACTCTGCAGATCTTGACACTGGCTCTGCTTTAGTCCTGACCATTGAAAGCACACTTATCACTGCCTGCTCCTCAGAGTCTTTAGTTAGCAAAGGTCATTTTAAAAACTTCTGCATCCGCTTTGCTGATGGCTTTGAGACAAGCTGGGATGACTGGAAACCAGAAATAAGAGGAGATCTAGTTATGAATGCATGTAAGTGGGGGTGATTTCATACTGGACAAGATATAAATCCACTTTTGCCCTTTCCATTGACCTGAAAAACAGCTGAGCTTTCCCCTCCAAAAAAAGGGAAAAAAAAGGCTTTGGTCTTTTGAAAGCAAAATTATATGGATCTAAAAGGTTATATGCCTTTGTTGTTGTTTTCCTTTATTAATAAACTTTGTTGCTTTATATAGATCGTTGTAATAATTTACGCTCTGTCTGAGAGATGTTGGAAGAATTGCATGTATTGCTTTTTATATAAGATCCCACTAAGTTTTAATTGTCTAATATAAAATATTTGTATATAGAATGGTGAAAATTCTAACATTTTTATTGAATTTTAAGTTAATTCAATACATATATATTTTCATACATAATACATATTTAGAATTTTGTCTGTTAGGAAGTAGGTTCACTTACTAAATAAGAAAAGTCCTTCGTTGGGAAATAAAACTAGAACTCCTATCGTTCTTTAAATATGTCAGGCAGGAGACTAAGGGTGGGATTAGGAAAGGTTGGTCTAAAGCAACTTTTACTGGCTGCCTAATCGGTGTATTTGCTTTGAATGCTTCGTGTAGGTGTTGTGCCAGATGGTACCTATGAAGTGTGTTCTAGGACAACAGGACAAGCTGCAGCAGGTAATGTGTTTGTTTCAGTAAATCAAGTCCTACATTAAAAAAAATTCATAAAATATGAAATTTAAGTCCTTTAACTGTGTTCTAATTTAATTGGTTGGAGAAGAGTCAGCAATAGTTGCCATAATGGTGATGTTATCCCATTACTTCCTGTCCTCGGAGTTGTTAAGTCTTCCTCATGCTGAGGCTTTGCACCCTGAGCTGCCATCCCTCTCACTCCTCTCCCAGAAAAGGCTTTTCTTCTTGCCAGATTCCTTCTGTGCCCAGTCTTAAGTAGTCTGGACCTTCTCCAGAACATTCAGAAATTGCTGTCAGTCTCTGTGTTGGTTATACTTTCATCTAGAAAGAAAACCAGTATCCTGTGTAGTTGTGCTTAGAGCAAGGTCTGTATTTTGATGTTGGAAAGTGGCACTCAGAAAAACTGTAGGCAGACAGGATATTCACTAGGCATGCAACACACATAATCTTCCAGCATCATTGTTCAAGACTTGAACAAATAGGTCAGCATTCGTACATGCAGAAAGACATGTTTTATGTTGCTTGCTGTTAGAAATTCTGTTTTGGAATGGTGTACTTGCTTGCATTTATATGAGCTGAAGCTTGGGATGTTTTATACTTGCTCTGGAGGGAATGTATTTTATTAGGTCTGCCTGTATTATATCACTTGTTAAAGAAGTACTGTGAAGTATTTTCATCAAGCATTTCAGTTGTGGAATGTGGTTTTTTTCAGAATGGGCAGGAAAGATAGTTCTTTTTATCTGACAAACACTGTCGTGGCTAATGAGTACATAATTCACTATGGAGGATTTTTTAAAAGAGGAAAAACTGTTTAAACTGATTGGTTTTTTTAAACACAGAAAGTAGTAGTGCTGGAACCTGGACACTGAATGTGTTGTGGAAGATGTGTGGTATTGATGTCCACATGGATCCAAACATTGGGAAAAGACTGAATGCTTTGGGCAACACCCTCACAACATTGACAGGAGAGGAAGATATTGATGACATTGCTGACCTCAACTCTGTGAACATAGCTGACCTTTCAGATGAGGATGAAGTTGACACCATGTCTCCCACTATACATGCAGTAAGTGAATCCACCAAAATAAGTGCTACTAATTGGAAAAACCTTTCAAATAGAAAGGTCTTAGTCTTGAGTCCAGTGTGCAAATTTATTGCTCATACAAATATTGTTGCAAATCAGAAATGTTTGTGTCTGTGTTTTCTAAGTCCATATTTCAAAGGTAACAAGTTGCAGATCATATCTCTACTTGTATTATGTGGAAATATTGATCTGGATTTGAAAACATGGAGGGGACACGGCAGCTAACCTCAGGTACCTGAACTGTAAAAGCCGTGGCTTTCTTCTAGGTTTTCTTCATGGGAGAGTCAGTTACTAACATGAAAAAAACTTGTAAAAAACCTACTTCTACTCAATATGCTGCTGACTTTGCTTTTTGACTTTCTACAAAACCATTTTAACAGCTGTTCCTTAATGTCTCTTGCCTGCTGACAGTGGAAAAATTATCCCAGCACACTAATGCTCCTGTTTGTTGTTCAGAAATCAGGTGGAGGCTCCTTGGGTGGAGAGACACGCAAGCTCACATTTGGGCAGCGGATTGTAAATCACCTGTTGGGTTTGAGCCCTCCAACCCACCGATACTCTGTTCCTGTAGAATATCTCTTGGGCTCAGCGAAGCGGGATTTGCTCCAGCCTAGCAGAGCACATATGAAAGCAGGCAGATCCTGCTCATGGGGACATGTATGTAGTAGTTACAGCGTGTCTAACTGAATGATGGGCTTTGGATCACTGGAAGAAATCCAATCAGCTCCGTATTCACATGAATTGATTCTTTTGCATGCACTAGTCCAAATTTGAAGGTGTGAAATTCACTTTGCCTGTTGCTCAAAATGTACTGATATCCAATTTTTGATGAGGGCATTAATGAAATGTTTATTTTAAACAGGAGATCATTGATCACCGGCGGCAGGGAGCTTCCAGTATCCAAACTGGAGAACAGCGAGGAAGGAAATTTATGAAGCGTTTAGTTGATATTAGAGAGCTCAATGAGCAAGCTAAAGTCATTGATGACTTAAAGTAAGTGGGGTTTGCATTAAGTTCTTATTATACATGTTGTGGCACTGTTATGGTTAAGTACAAATCGTTGTCTTTATTTAAAAAAAAAAGATAGTCCCTTTGGATTCCAAAAGCAAAGGCTGTATATGCAAGTACTCTCTCAAATCTCTCTGGCTGTTCCGTAAGTGTCAGATTAGTCTGTATTTTTCTGACTGCATTTTAATGACTGATTTATAATCCTTTTCCTTTTGATTCATAATCATAATTTCATCTTGATTTATTATCATGCTGATTACTGTAGCAAAATATATTACTTTGAAACTGTAATTAGCTTAGGAAGAAAAAGAATAAGAGTATTTAAATGGACTTTTTTGATTCTTGTACATGTTTTCAAGATAAAACTTGAGAAGTTTCTTACGCTGTACTTGAGAAAACCCTTGAGAAGAAATTATTTCAAATTTCATTAATTTCATTTGACCTTCTGTGTATTTTATTAACAGTATTTGCAAGCGTGGTTTGTTGGGCTTGCTTGGGCTTTTTTCTCACTTTTTCCCAAGACAGACTTACTATAAACGGATCTGTCTGGGATGGGAATACAGAGGTTGGTAGTTTTGTGTTAAATTATGATACGGGATACAGGTTTTACTGTTTGTAATGAAAATGAAATTGCTGTCACCATTCAGAGGGAAATTTTATCTGAAATTAGGATTTTAGGTTAAATGTTTTCACACTTCTGTGGCTATATTTGGCACTGGTCCGTAAGTACTGGGACAAGAAAAAAAGGGGTAATTTCCAGGGACAGCATTCTTACAACATAGATTTTTGAAATTGTGGAAATAATAACTGTAAGATAACTCAACTCTGCTTTATCTCCAGGAAATTAGGTGCAAGTGAAGGGACCATAAACCAAGAAATTCAGCGCTATCAGCAGCTGGAGTCAGTGGCTGTGAATGACATCCGCAGGGATGTCCGCAAAAAGCTCCGTAGATCCAGCATGAGGGTGAGCAGGATTAAGCTGCTTTGAGAATATTGTGGCACCTAATGTCCCAAAAAACCTTTTACTTTGCTGGCACTCCCATGTACAGTGGAATTTTAGCTTGCTAGAGTTTTTTCTCTGTGTTCTCAGTTGTTGCATTTCAATATTATTTTTGCTTTAGGCTGCCTCCTTGAAAGACAAGTGGGGTTTGAGCTACAAACCCAGCTACAGCCGATCTAAGAGCATTTCGGCATCAGGGAGGCCACCTTTGAAGAGAATGGACAGAACAAGGTGGGCCTCTGGGAATTTGGGATCTGTGGTAGCCACAGCAGCATATGGAACAGAGGAAATGTTGGACTTTGGCCTGAAGAGGCCTTTTACCACAGGCAGCAGCTGTTTGTAGTGGAACTGGGTAGGAAGTCATTTTGCAAGGCAGACATGTTCTAAACAGCATTTTTTCTCAAATTTTCTGAAACCTCTGAGAAGATTTCACTTCTACAACAACTTGGGGTTTTCTACAGAATCCTGTTTCCAAACATACTGAAGAAATGTATATAAGGAAAAATGGCACGATGTAGTAATGTTGTTTTCTACACCTGATTTACAATCATCTGCCTTTTAAAAGGGCTGTTGTAATGAGAAGAAGAAAGAGAGATGCTTTTTTTTATCTGTGAATAATTGTCCCATATGGCAGATTACAAATATCTTATTTTTCTGTAATTTCTACATGTTGGTTCAGGATTGAAAAGCTTCTGTAGAGAAATTAGCAGAGGTAGAATACTGGCCAAGTCATGTGCAGCTTCCTTCTCTTTTCTTCTACCCCTCCTTCCTTTTTGTGTACACAAGTGCTTCAATTATGATTTTATATATTCTTTCTGAAAAAAAATGATAAGTATGTCCTTATATTTGTGTAGTTAAATGTTTGCATGACCCTAAAATCCTGTAGTACAACTCAAGAAGCTGTTTTGGTTTTGTTTTGTTTGCAGCTCTCGACTGGGAGACAGTGAAGACCTCCCAGATATCCGTGTGGATGCTGCATCCCCTGGGCCAAGAGTAACCTTCAATATACAAGATTCTGTAATAATTACTTCATATGACCTATAGTTGTATTTCCTGTGCCATTTGGTCACCTGTTCATGAGTTAATTATATCCAGGCAAACCTGAATTGTGTCTGCTTCTGTTAGCGTTTGCCTCGAATTACACATGTGTTCTTGGAAGACAGACTTACGTCATTAGAAGACAGATGTATTTTGGTTTCTGGGCACAGAAATTAATTGACTCAGGAGAGAAAAATATTTTGAAATGGATTGATTTGTGTTTTAGGCTTACACAGTAGTAATTTTCTTGGAATTTTTGTCAGAGGTGTGCAAAAAATCACCTAGATTTTCTTGGTGTTTGAATATATAGAGAGTTTTGGAAATGGGTATTAGTTTGCTGTGGGTCTACGGGTGTGTCCTCAGTGTTTGAAATGAATCGTTGAATCGGTTTGAGGGTTTTTTTTAATATATTTTTTCATTTTTAAAATGTTCATTTTGTATGGCTGAGATTATTGTAATTGTTTTAATTTCTATATTTTTTCATTTCTATTAAGTTGAATCAAACAGCTTTGGGGATTACACAACAATCCAGCTGTCCAGGGGAAGGGTATTTTCAGGTATTTCTGAGCAGAAACAAGTATTTTCTTTGCCAGAGAACTAATTTATCTCATAGGGAGCTGCTTTTCAATATTTCATCTCTTTTGCACTCAGCTAAACAGAATGTATATTCAGCTTGAAAATATTTAGATACGTAAACCAAGCAGAGGAATGTGATTTATTGTTGATGAAAAAAAATCAAAGTGCTTCTACACCCTTTTGTAGACATAAAACTTATTATGAATTGAATAGCTTTTTGCTGAAAGACTGATGTAAAGTGACCCAACTCTAGTCTTGAAATGTGCTTTAGAGGAGGATTTTAGTGTATGCCTTCACCTCTTAGACTATGTTCCAATGTAAGGGCAATCAACACTGGTACAAAATAATTACCAGGTGGGAGGACATTTTCTCACACTCTTATTTCTGTTAAAATTCTTACATTTAATATGGAATAAGACATTTCCAAATAGTAGCAAGTAGGAAATGTTCCAAAACTTAATATCCTGAGAACAAGTGAAGTTTTTTAACTGCTTTCAAAACCATGCTTAGGGAAAATAGTAGGGTATTTTTCTTAAAAAAAAAAAAAAATTCAAGCAAACCCAAATCTCAAAACAAATCAAGAAAGGCAAAACTCAACAAACAAAAAAAAAAAAAACCCAAACTGAAGAGATGGTAATATACTTTTTCTCCCTTCTAACTCTCCTCATGCTCCCAAGAAATAAATTCCTATTTCTGAGAGAATGGTGAAAATGATACCTGGGAGTGTGGTTTGCACATTTAAATATATTCACATTTAAAAGCTATCCTACCTATTGTTGTTGTTATGTAAAAGCCCGGTTAGCTTAGGTTTTGTTGGCATAGCAGAATACTATCAACCACTTAGAGGTATCAAATGTTGAATATTTTTTTAAAAATACATTTTTCTGACATCATGCCAGTTGTTCAGCAGAGCTCTAATTTGCATTTGCAGACAACTGTGTAGCTCTGCAGTGACACTGCATAGGAAGTGCTGGTGTTTAACACTTGTGGATGCTTTTCACAGGCATTTTACTAATATAATGTTGGAAAATTGCTTCTGGCATGATTTCTGTGAGAAGCAGGAGGCTCCTTTAGGACATTTGGTCCCATGCTTGGGCCGGGATGCCCGGGAGCAGTGTTATACATTCTGTGTAGTGCCCTGCATACCCTCACTAATGCTTCCTGCAAGTCATGGGCACTTGGGCTGCCATCTGTCCTTTTCTTTCATAATAGTTCTTAAATTTAAATGAAGTGTTTCCTTTCCATCTAAATTGGTAAGAGCACAATGAGTCTTTGTCTACCAGGCTGAGCTCAATCACTAGGCAATGGCAAAGGTCTTCCCACCAAGCTTTCATTCCCTTCTTTTTCATAATCACTCTTGCAATTCCTTTACCTGCTGTCTCTGTATTATGAGGAACTCAGAAGTGAGAGTTTCTCATAGCACTCCTGCTTCTTTATTTCCAGATCTACCTATACTGCATTCACGGTGGAAATCATACCTGTGGAAATTTACTATCTTTTTGTCTTTTCACAATCAGTTTCCAGAGGAGACAGAAATGGACCTTTTGTCCGTAACTATTGATGGTCCTTCCCATTACTCATCTACTAGTGAAGGCTCATGCTCGGTATTTGGTTCACCCAAAACTCCAGTAGTCTTCTCACCCGGCATTCCCTTCCAGCCTGAAGAGGGACGCCGGGATGACAGCTTATCTTCCAGCAGTGAGGACTCTGAGAAAGAGGATGACCATGAAAGAGAGAAGACATATTTTTGTAGGAAACCACCGTAAGTAGCAGCCCTGAGGAGCAACACAGAAATTGAGAAGACACCTGAATATACTTTCAGTACTTTCAAACTTGAAATACTGAACTTAAAGCTGCAAATTCTGTTGCTGATGAAGTACTGAATACACTCAAATGTGTGTGTGGAAGGCAGGTGAGGTTGTGTTCAGTAGAGGTGACTGTGCAGGGAGGAGGGATCCTGATTGGAAAAAGAGGTAACTGTTACAAATTCCAGGGCTTCAAACAGAATAAACAACTTGGAAATTGAGGTTTTTGAGGCACAGAACAGGGTGTAGTTCCAGAAACTGGATGTAATAATGTGGATACTTAAAAATATGAAATTCATTGTGTATACATATGTTTTTTTCCTTTTTTGATTGAGAATTTAAGAAAAGCCTTGTTTTTTGTAATACCCTTTTGTAATACCCATTACGAAATGTAATGTGTTCACACAAGATGGGTCACTGCATTGCTGCATAGCAGATAAGGCCTTTTCCAAAAAGGTTTCTATAAGATTGTAAAATCTTTTTGCCCACTGAGTGTGGATGTAGTTTGGGAATGCCTTGTAGCCCCTGCTGAGGTAAATGTCCTGCTGATACCTGCCCCCCACTTGTACCTGTGCAGGAGCACCTCTCGCAAGAAAGCCACGGGCTTTGCTGCTGTGCACCAGCTGTTCACCGAGCGCTGGCCAACAACACCCACCAACAGGAGTGTCACTGGCACCACCACGGAGAGAAACATTGACTTTGAACTTGATATCAGGGTTGAAATTGATTGTGGGAAGTGTGTGCTGCATCCCACAATGCTCCAGCAGGAGCACGACGACATTAGTTTGCGAAGGTAAGAAATGTGTGTGTTAGTTTGTTACCAGCACTTCATTTTTAGTAGTTATCACTGCTTAATAACAGCATCATAAGGTGCAATTGTTCTGTCTGAGTGTGACAAGGGAAATTACTTTAATAACATGAGTATATTTATTTCAGGAGCTATGATCGGAGTTCCAGGAGTTTGGATCAAGAGTCTCCTTCAAAAAAGAAGAAATTTCAAACTAATTATGCATCTACTACTCACTTACTTGCTGGCAAGAAAGTGCCATCATCTCTACAGACAAAATCCAGTGATGTGGAAACAACAGTGTTTTATATTCCTGGGGTGGATGTAAAGGTAAAATGAAAGGACAACTCAGCAGAGAGGCAGTGACAATGTTTTTTCTCTAACACAGTCAAACTGTACACTCCCTTGACTTTTTAATCATTGTTTCTGTATCCTAGCATGAAGGGGTCTCAACAGAAATGTCTTCATATTTTGTGATTTGAAATCCTAATGGAGTAAGAACAGGGAAAAACCTCTCACTGCCGAAGGAAAAATTCATGCAAATCAGCTGAGGCAATGCCATAAATCAAATGCTCCTCACTTTTGATACAGCCTGACTTTTCTAGTCTTTCAGTGTGAAAGGACTATGTGTGTCCATGTCCAGTATTCCATGCTGTCTTCTCAGATAACAATTATACCTCAGGTCCTGCCTGCTCCTTTTAGTCAAATTCAGAAATAA
Organism: Brachypodius melanocephalos; assembly: GCA_013398615.1. NCBI lineage: Eukaryota > Metazoa > Chordata > Aves > Passeriformes > Pycnonotidae > Brachypodius > Brachypodius melanocephalos. Next base: position 2,177,089 of record VZSR01001831.1, on the reverse strand, counting down.
CTAAACATTCTCTACAACTTCTGTTACGTTCTGTGTTTTCAGTAATAGTCTACTGTGCACACAGAGGAGGTGTGAACTCTTGGAATATCTTACTTATATTTTTTGTGACGGTTTCTCTAGGCCTGTGTTTAGTAGTGGAACAGTTCCACCACACACTAAGACAGAAAGGAGGCTGGTTTCACAGGTGGCACACGATACATATCATGTAACAAAGAGAGAAACAAGCTTTAGACAGTGTTGCTAAATAATGAATTTACTCTGTTTCTCTGTGTTTTGTTCATTTTAAAAATAGCTTCTTAATTTATCCCTTTTAATTTTTTTTGGTACTAAATTTTCAGGTCTTTTTGTATAGGATATGAATTGGAATGTAATGTATCTCACAATGATATTTCTGTAAATAATGAGAAGGATTAAATTTTGGAGGGAAGGAGTGACACCAAATAGCTGTACAGAAATTGAGTTCTTCATGTGAAGTAACTTGATCTTGCTTTTCTTTCCAGTTGCACTACAATTCCAAGACTCTAAAGACTGAATCGCCAAACACTTCTCGAGGATCCTCTTTGCCACGCACCCTTTCCAAAGAGTCCAAGCTGTATGGTATGAAAGATACTGCCACATCTCCTCTCTCTAGCACTATCCACAACAAGACTAACACCTTACTTCCTCCCCAACCCCCACCCATCCCATCAGGTACTTACAGACAAATTTTCTGAACATTTTGTGGATATATTTTTCCTTGGTGTAATCTACTGCCTTTAGATTTGGCTGCACCTTACCTAGAGCACTGTATTTGTTCAAGCTTGACTTTGGCTGCAGAAACCTGACCCCAAAAGCAAGAATGCAGTTCATAAAGCTGCATTTTTAGACATTGTTTGCCAAACCAATCTCAGTAGTATTTTTGTCATAGTCACCATATCCCAGTATTGGACTGTCACTGCCTTGTCCCAGTTTTCATTTAACAAAAGAATGTCAGAAAGCGAAGTAAATATCTGTAAGTATCTCACTCATTGAAGGCCTTTAAATAGCCATGATTTAAAGTAAGATGAGCTCTAATACAAGCTTTGTTTTGTCTCCAATAATTCCTATTACCAGCCGGGAGGCTGTTGTTACCTCGTGACAGATCCAGAGGCATGTAGATTTCATCTCCGATTTCTGAGACATTCACCCTTCTCTCCTTTGGCATTTAAGTACTGTTTTCAACACAAAGCTGAAATATTGTCAGAACTTGATCAGCAAGCAAAATCAATAACTGGAAGTTGTGCTTGTGGATTTTGCATTACAAAATCACTGGAGATACTGGGTGAGAACAGTGGAGTGGAAATACCTTCCTCAATTCTCCATGTTGTTGAACCATTAGCTCTTACTCCTTTAGGTGGCCATCCTCTTTATGGTGACCAGATGTTATGTAGTGGTTTATGCTACTTCTCTTCACTTTTTTTCTGTCTTCTTTCTAATCTTTGCCTTTGAATTCTTACCATATCATGTCCAGGTACTGAGTCTTCCTGCTTAAATGTCTGTAAGCTCTGCATTTGGTGTGGAAATTGCACTTGTATGATAATGGCTCTCCACACTAGAGATTGGCTTATAATTGCTTTATTTCTTCATGCATTGTATTTCTAGAAGTATTTATTAGTCCTGAATGGTTTTGAAACACATTTATTGTTGTTTATACTGGTTTTTTTATAATAGTCCTTTTCCTCTGGAAACCATTCCTCTGGAATGGAGACCAACTTGTTGTATTGTCTTTGGTCTCCAGCAAAAGTAAGATAGGACTACGTAGTCAGGGGCATGAGGCAGAATAGTTTGCACAGAATGAAAAGTCAGTGCTTTCTCTTTTTTTAGCAAATGAAAGGATTTTTAATCGCCGTTTTAGTGGTTAATTTTTATATTTTTCTTGGAGAATTCTAAGTCTGTGTCTCCAGTGATGTATACATATTCTAATAGCTATATTGCATACAGACAGTAAGTGAGCTTTTCTTCATATTAATAAGTGTGGACTCAAGATTCCTCTTCCACAAATTTACAGGACAGTAACCTTTTTATTAGTTTATACTCTGGCTAGTTCCAAGCTTTCAAAAATTATGGGAGAATCTTTAGTCATTCTTTGCATAAATATAGTAGGACTTGCCTTCGCAGTTTTAATTTTTTGATGCCTTTTCTCTATTTAAACTGACATTCTTTCCAGACTTGTGCATTTATTTTTCCTAATACCACTTTCATTTCCAGTCAACTGTGGCTATTCGCAGTGCAACCCAATTTGCACTGGGTATTTGGAAAAGAACTGTCTGTGTTTGCTTTCCGTGCTATCTTCTACAAGTGAGGTGTTGACAATGACAACAGAGAGTGCTTGGTCGAGAACATGAGCAACAGAATTATTACAATTAAGCCTTACGGACTAATGGTTATTTTTGTAAAGTGAAAGCTTGATGACTTAATTTCTTCTAGCAGACCTGATCTAGATCTCTTCAGATGATAGAGAAAATTAGAGGGCACAGCTTGATAAGTTCTGAAGTGTCTTCTAATGTTTATCAGTTACTGCTCAGTGGTATTACTTTAGACAAATGCATCTTCTCAATGTTGCAGCCAAAGGGAAAGGAAGTGGTGGAGTGAAAACTGCTAAACTCTATGCATGGGTTGCGCTCCAGTCACTGCCAGAGGAGATGGTGATCAGCCCCTGCCTCCTGGACTTCCTGGAGAAAGCCCTTGAAACCATTCCCATCACACCCATTGAAAGGAATTACACAGGTCAGTCGTATAGTTGTATTCTGGCATTCTGTGCTTTTTTTTGATATTGAGCTGCTTTTCCCTTCAAATTCCACTTTCTAATGGGTTCTTGTACTTGTTAAAAGCTGTTAGTTCCCAGGATGAAGACATGGGACAGTTTGATATACAAGATCCCTTAGAAGAGTCCACAACATCCTTGGTGTCATCCTCAACATCGGCATATTCCTCCTTCCCTGTAGATGTGGTGGTTTATGTACGAGTCCAGGTGAGGTTTTAACTCAACATTCAGGGTAGTAACTGGCTTTAGTCACTGTCTTTGAAACAATCCATGCTTCTAAGTTCGGTTTTTAAAGAATAAAAACGCTTAAAAAACCTTAAAGAATAAAACCTCAAATGTCCCTTCTGAATGCTTTATTTTCTTTCTGCCTGTCAGCCTTCTCAAATCAAGTTCAGTTGCTTGCCGGTATCCAGAGTTGAATGTATGCTGAAGTTGCCTTCCCTGGATCTTGTTTTCTCTTCCAACCGAGGAGAACTGGAAACTTTAGGCACAACATACCCCTCAGAAAGTGTGTCCATTGCTGGCAGTACTTCACAGAGTGGCTCAAAGAATTCGGCTAGTAAATCTGGAGCACCAGGTAATACGTATATGAATGTTGATTCTATGCACAGCATATTTAAGCTATATTGCTGCTAGAGGGCATAACTTGAAGTGCATTGGGTCGGTTTAATACTGCTGTTAATGTTAAGTATTATTTCATGTTTGAGAGTGCTTTCAAAATCTGATTTTTGCCCCCAAAAAATGACTCTAGGTTCATCGCCTGGCCTCAGCAGCCCTTTGGGCAGGACAAGGCACAGCAGCAGTCAGTCAGATCTGACAACTTCCAGCAGCAGCTCTTCAGGCCTGAGCTTTACTGCCTGCATGTCCGACTTCTCCCTCTATGTGTTCCATCCCTATGGAGCTGGAAAACAAAAATCAGCTGTTACTGTGCTAACCCCTGGATCAGGAGCCTTGGGTATGGAACAAGGTTTTGCTTGCTTTTATGAACGTTATTCAAGTATGACATAGGTTTCTGAACTGCAGATTTGAAAGGATCACAGAAGATGAAAATGTTTCCTTCCTGCTTCTAGGGAATGTGGATGAGGAGCCAACTTCGGTCACTGGCCGGAAGGACTCCTTGAGCATCAACCTGGAGTTTGTGAAAGTCAGCCTGTCACGGATCAGGCGTTCAGGAGGCTCTTCCTTTTTTGAGAGTCAGTCTGCAAGCAAAGCTACCAGCAAGATAGACACCACATTGATCAACATATCTGGTAAATGCTTTCATTTTAATTCCAGTTAATTAGAGAACTGCTGTTCCAGTGGTGGACTTTACTCTTGGCAGCTTTTTTTTCTGTAAGATCTGTGCCCTTACTTTCTGCCCTGCACATGGGATCCTGACTTACTGCGCAAACAGCAGGATGGTTGTGATTGATCTGCCATTAAAATCCTCCCATGAGGTGTCTGAGGCACATCCAACACAAGCAGGACTCGGTCTATATTCTTGGGTTCCGTCATGTCTTTATGAAATGCATTTGTATCTAACGTTTGGACTTGGAGAAATGGCAACAACTCAGGAAAACTATTTTTGCTGTCAGCAGAGACAATACTGCTAGGTGAAGGAGACTTTGACTTGGTTTATTACTGAGAATTTAAAACTGTGCGCATGTGCTTTTTCAGCTGTCTGTGACATAGGATCTGCTTCTTTCAAATACGACATGCGCCGCCTCAGTGAGATCCTGGCCTTTCCCAGGGCTTGGTATAGGAGAAGCATTGCTAGAAGGCTTTTCCTGGGTGATCAGACAATAAATCTGCCAGGTAGGAGACTGCTGCTTATCACAAAAAAAACCTTGTTGCACAAAGGGTTACAGTAGGAATTTTATAAGCATTTATTACCCATGTCGTATTATATCATTGAACAGATGTAAATGTGTTATGATTTACTCCATATGCAGTCACTCAGAGACGTTTGATAGGAAATCCTAGATGGAAGAAGTGAAAAATTGCTAACGTAGGTTACTGAATAATTTAAAGAGCATATTCCAAGGCCAGGTTAGATGGGGCCTTGAGCAACCCAGTCTAATAAATGGCACCCCTGCCCATGGCAGGGTTGGAGCCAGGTTATATTTAAGGTCCCTTCCCAAACCATTCTATAGTTCTATGATATATAAACAAAAACACTAGAAAACTTTTATGTTAAATGAAATACATTTGGACACTCCCCCAATACTTCTTAGCATACATGAAGATATGGTCAGACACAAATGAAAGAGTTTTTCTGTATTTCTTGTGCTGCTTTTTCTCCAGCAGCATCAGGCCCTGGCACACCAGATTCAATTGAAGGAGTGAGCCAGCACCTTTCTCCTGAATCCTCAAGGAAAGCATATTGCAGAACATGGGAGCAGCCCTGCCAGTCTGCTTCCTTCACTCACATGGCACAGTCACCCAATGTTTTCAGTGAGCACAGTGCCAGCAGCAGTATGTCACCTGGGACAGCATCTCACAGCCTCAAGTCTCCAGCTGTCACAAGATCCAGGAGCGTGTCTGACTCCTCAGTGCCTCAGAGAGGTGAGTGGATAATTACTTTTTTTTTAAAAAAAAATTTTCATCAGTTATATGAAAGAAGTATGTTATTACCACTTCAAAAATATTCTTTTCCATAGTGCCTGGCACTGGAGAGTCAATGGCTTAGAGAAGGGAAAATGCCTAAAATAGATGAACAAAAGTTGCTAGCATATTTTCCATAAAATTCCCCTATCTGTGAGTCAATTTCTGTGACAGCTAAAGAAATGCATATTGCAAATCTTCTATTTCTCACTTACCTCATAGTTTTGTGCTCCTTATAAATATTGTGCTTGTCGGTCTTTTTGTAATATTCAAAATGTATATGTTCTGCTAGTTTTTCCTAGCATGTGGAATAATTTAAATTCTTGTCTACTTTTTTTTTTCTGTTTAGATACTCTCTCAAAAACATCAACTCCATTTAATAAGTCAAGTAAAGCTGGAAGCCAGCAAGGAACGCCATGGGAAACACTGGTTGTGTTTGCCATGAACCTAAAACAATTGAATGTTCAAATGAATATGAGCAATGTAATGGGCAATACTACGTAAGTATAAAATATGATCAGGCATGTTTTAACAGAGGCAGTGTTTTAGGAGCAAAAAACCAATTTTTTTCCCCACAGACCATTAACATTCTGTCACCTTTTAGCTTTAAAATTCTACCCTTTTCAGTTTTGAACTGAGAGTCCCCTCATGGATACTGTAGTTGCTTAATCCTGAGGTCACATATGCCTAAACCACATTATTTACTGCTTTCCAGTAGATAATACTTAATTTCTCTTTTGACAACCTGAAAAGTTGTCTATTTTCACCTCTGTTCTAGGTGGACCACCAGTGGTTTGAAAAGTCAGGGCCGTCTGTCTGTGGGAAGTAGCAGAGATCGGGAAATCAGCATGTCTGTGGGCTTGGGAAGATCCCAGCTGGACTCCAGAGGGGGAGTTGTTGGAGGTACCATAGATGTTAACACCTTGGAGATGGTGGGTAAGTTGGAAAGCCTCCTGCTGTTAGCATGTGCTTCAGTCAGTAAAGGTGATATCACTGGAAAAACTGATTTTCATCTCTTTAATTCTGTATTTCTGTGTTGCTTTGGTTCACTTTCAGCTCATATTTCTGAACACCCGAACCAACAGCCCAATCATAAAATTGAAATTACCATGGGTTCTACTGAAGCACGTGTTGACTATATGGGATCCAGTATCCTAATGGGAATCTTCAGTAATGCTGATCTTAAACTGCAGGATGAATGGAAAATTAATCTGTATAATAATCTGGATTCGAGCATGACTGATAAAAGGTAATATTTCCTGTGTTTAAAATGTATGATGTTGGTTAATGTCAAATGTCTTCTGTCCAATACTGCTAACCAGAAATGTAAGTGTCTGCTAGAATGCAAAAGGTTTGTTGTTTGGTTTAGGTTTGGGTTTTTTTTGTTTTTTTGTTTTTTTTTTAAATTGTCGGTAGGAAATACATTAACTGCTAATTTTCTTGCTATTTTTAATATCTAGTGAGATATTTGTCCATGGGGACTTGAAATGGGATATCTTCCAAGTGATGATTTCAAGGTCAACTACGCCAGACCTGATAAAAATAGGAATGAAACTCCAGGAGTTCTTCACTCAGCAGTTTGATACAAGCAAGCGAGCTCTGTCCACCTGGGGGCCTGTTCCTTATCTCCCTCCCAAGACAATGGCAAACAACCTAGAGAGAAGCTCACACGAGCAATGTAAGTGTTTCCAAAAAGTAACACAATTCCCAGTTAAGATGTTGTAATTGCAAAAATTACCTAACAGAGAGTGTCAGTGAAATAGATAAGAAAATATCACTCATAATTCCATGTTTTACCAAAAATATAAATATGGCGGCAATTTTTTCTGTATCTTGCCTGAAGTTTGTTGTTCGTGTTTGCTCTGCAGTGTTGGATGCAGCCCATCATCGCCACTGGCCAGGAGTTCTGAAGGTGGTATCTGGGTGCCACATATCCCTGTTCCAGATGCCACTGCCAGAAGATGGGATGCAGTTTGGAGGATCCATGAGCCTGCATGGGAACCATATGACCCTGGCTTGTTTTCATGGACCTAATTTCCGCTCAAAATCATGGGCCTTGTTTCATCTGGAAGAACCCAATATTGCATTTTGGACAGAAGCCCAGAAAGTTTTGGAAGACGGTAATTTAAACTGTTTACTCATTTCTCTAAATTTCTTTAAATTAATTTTTAATGAAGTATTATTACATAAGAAGGAATCAAAGAAAAATTTATTTTCTTTGTCTGAATCAAGAATATTCCCCAAAAATATACCACTTATCTAAAAATAATCTGTTCCTTCCAGTCTTTACCACAATTTGCTTTATTTGTGGAATAATGGAAAGTACATTTTCAAATGTACCGCATATGTCCCTGATAATGAGCCTACCAAGTGGACCGCCTGGCTTTTTGATTGTGTGTATGTATTTGTGTAGTCCTTTCTGAGTTGTATGATGAATTTTGATGATCTTATTGCTTATACTTGTCCTTAATATTGTGAAGTTCTATTGTCTCTAGCTACTGAGGATTTAATTTCTGTTGTTTTCAAGATTTATGCCAGGTTTTATTCCATTAGCACACTAATATTCGTATTAAATACCTGTAGGAGAATGAGAGAAAATTCCACTACCCTCACTAAGCTGCTTTTACTTTTTTTTTTCCTCTCCCACCCAACACTGCCCACACCTTCAACGCAGGTACCAGTGAACATTCCACATATATTGTTCAAACCCTGGACTTTCATTTGGGCCATAACACCATGGTCACCAAGCCGTGTGGTGCCCTGGAAAGCCCCATGGCCACGATCACAAAGATAACGCGGCGCCGCCACGAAAATCCCCCCCATGGAGTTGCCAGTGTGAAGGAATGGTTCAATTATGTGACAGCCACGAGGAATGAAGGTTAGAGTCAGGTTCATTCAGTCTGGGGATTGATCTGCTTGCAGATGAAGCTGCTGAAAAACTGCTAAATCTCAAGTATATAAACAACAAATTTGATTGATGTTTTCTAGCCACGCTTTTGGGAGCTGAATAAAAGATAAAATCTTCTCAATAATCCTACAGCAGCAGTTTTACAAGTGACTTTTCTTAATTTTTTTGCCTTGTCATGACTTAACATCTCCCATTGTTCCTGTAGAGTTGAACCTGCTTCGGAATGTTGATGCCAACAACCCAGAGAGCAGCACGACAGTGAAAAGCTCAAGCTTGTTAAGCGGTTTCAGGGGTGGCTCCAGTTACAACCATGAAACTGAAACCATCTTTGCATTGCCAAGGATGCAGCTGGATTTTAAATCTATCCATGTTCAAGAGCCCCAAGAGCCTTCATTACAAGGTACAGTAAAACATAATTTGGTTTTTCTTGGTCAAAAACTATTTCCTGCAAATTAGGAGCTACAGGCAAAGATAGTATGCTGATTAAAGGATTTAATCTGAGAATTTCTGCACATCTGCAAGAAAAGATAGCATTTTTTAGTAAAATGTAGAGGGAATTACTTTGAGAGAGTGAAGATCTAGTGCAGAGACCGGTCACTATAGAAAAAAAAACTTGCTAAGAGAAACTAATAGGAACATTTCAGCTATGTTGGCTGTTTTCATAGGATTGGTTTCCTTATCTTGATTAAAATGTCAACTGTGGTCCTTCCTCTCACGAGCTTCTGGTTCAATGAAAGAAATAGTATTTTCAAATGATCTGCATTCAGATTCTGCGAACTGAATTGCTGCATGTACTTCTGTATTAATACTATTTTTATCTGACTGTAGATACAAATGTTAAACCAAAGGTGGAATGCAGTGTAGTAACTGAGTTTACAGACCACATCTGTGTGACTATGGATGCTGAACTGATCATGTTTCTGCATGATTTGGTGTCTGCTTATCTAAAAGAAAAAGAAAAAGGTGAGTTGTTGCTCATGAAGTAACGCTTGTCTGACGATCTGCAGTTGTCAGATTATTTGACAGTAAATATTTTGTCATAACCATGCCCCTATTTTGACACCTGGTGTTTAACTTTCTCTTCATAAGATGGTATAGGCAGATGAAAACTTTAATAAAGCTTTATTATTGTTATTGCAGTCCTTTCATCAGTGGAGTCCTTTCATGACATGCATTTTTCTCATTTCAAAATGATTTACTATTCTACCTCAGTAGGTTCAGTTGCAGCGTTCAAATTTTGCATGTTCATTCTTAAGCAGTATGTGGTATTTTGTAGAAATTCTGGAAACATGAGGTGGTTCTCTTCTTTTTGAGACTTGTGCTTTTGTTTTTTTTAAGCTATGTACAAAAAGAATCCAAGTGAATTGCTCGTGACTGACTGGTGTTCTTCCTCTCTCCTCTTTGCAGCAATTTTTCCTCCTCGCATTTTGGTTGGTCGTCCAGGGCAGAAGAATTCTGTTGGTGTCCTTGAGGGCAGCTCCCCTGACAAAGAGGCAGAGGAAAGCATTACTTACACTACAGTTGACTGGAGGGAGTTTATGTGCAATACTTGGCATTTGGAACCCACGCTCAGGTAAGAAGCACATTTAGCTGCAGTCTCTTTTTGGCTGTACATTAACTTCTGGATTAGAATTTATGCAGATTAAAGGCATTGTTGGAGGCTCTTCTGAATTAGAATACAGTAAACTCATTCATTTCAGTTAGGTTTTCCACCTCCTTAAACATCCTCTTCCTTTGAGAGGATGGTCCACTGATCATCTTGAGCTTTATCTATCTAAATCAAGTTTGAAATAATGCCTATTAGATTTAAGTTGATCACAAGTAATGCTGGGGAAAATGGATTTTTTTTTTGTATATACAAATGCCTGCTTGCTATATTTATATACTTGAGACTGGGTCTTCTGTTTACTGCTTTTTTAGATTAATATCCTGGACTGGGAGAAAAATTGATCCTGTTGGTGTTGACTACATCCTCCAAAAGCTGGGCTTTCACCATGCAAGGACTACTATCCCTAAGTGGCTGCAGCGTGGTGTCATGGATCCTTTGGACAAAGTTTTGTCAGTTCTTATAAAGAAACTTGGTACTGCACTACAGGATGAAAAGGAAAAGAAAGGAAAAGACAAAGAAGAATATTAAAAGTACAATGTGACAACCCTAACTCCATTTGATTTTATCAAAGTGTTTTATTATATTTTAAGAACTTAAATATGGTTTAAAGAGAAACCTAACAGCTTTTTGCTACTCTATTTAAAACTTACATTGTGAGTAACTGTTTACTGTGGTACTTGATACCATTCTGTATTTGAAGTTATTGCATGATGATAATGATGATGACCAATGTGTATTCTGTGAAGGAATAGCTGGAACACTGTAAATTTGCTCCTCAGCGTCCATTTTATGATGTGCAATATGATCCTGCATCTTTACAATACTTGCAGATTAACTGTGAATTTTCTTAAAATTTTACTTGCCATAACACAAACCCCTTGTTGATGTGACCAGTAATTGATATGTCAATGTAGACTGGTGTAAATTATATATATATATATATATATATATATATAACTTATGAAACTGTGATTGCCTTAGTGCTAAAAATCATGAAGTTTATGACACTTGTAATAAAATTTAACTACTGTAAAGGACCTTTTTTTTGTATTAATCAAGGAAGCTGAACAACAAGAAGAAAGTGTTTAAGTGTAACTTTCCTGAGTGTGATTTAAGTGAGATAAAGCCCCGAGGCCGGGTGCCAGGAGCTCGGGAAGTAGGCGGAAGGCGGGAAGCGCCGCCCCAACCAAGGAGCGGGTTCGCGGCTGCTCCCGGTCCGTGAGGGATGTGGCGGCTTCGGGTGCCGCCCCTGCCCCGTGGGAGCGGCCCGAGAAGGCGTAGAGGTGGCTTGGAAGCGCTGTTGAAGCCGAGCCGTCAGCACAGGGATAAAACCGGGCGGCAGCCTCACTCCCCCAGCTGCTCCCTAAGCTCCTCCCTCAGCCGTACTTGCGGCTTCGCGCCTCGGCCTCGCTCTTCACGAATTGGCGGGAAGGCTGTGTAGGGCCGCCCCCGGCTCTGAAGGCCCGGTGGGCAGAGGCCTGAGGATTGCTCGGCTCTCGGAGGCCATCGCCTCGGGGCGGCTGGCACCTCCTCAGCTCCTCCACCGTCGTTTGGCCTCAGGCGTGCTCCGCCTGCCTGCGGAGTGTGAGCGCTGAGGAAGCCTCCATAGCAGGACGGGGGCAGCAGGTGCAGGTACCAAACCCGTCAACTCCAGCTCCAGCTCGTCCTGGTAACTTAAGAGTGATTAGCTTTGCTGTTTTAGTTCGCCTCACTCCCTCAAGAGCGGCTTGAGGAGTTGGTGTGTCCTTCGAGTGGCAGAGCCGCGTTACGCGTGAGGGAAGGTGAGGGGGAGGACACCGGGTCTGCGTTCTGCCCCGGCCTGGGCGAGTTGTGTCTCGTGGTCTTGTGAAATAGCTCGACCAGGAGCACTGGGGGGGGTTTTGCAGGGTGTCTTAACTACTGTTAGCGTTAGGTTTCCTTAGGTCGGTCGGAAATGGCGAGCAGCAATGGCTACTTTGAGGTTGCAGCAATGCTCGGTTTCGACGACGCACCCGAGAAGGTTTTGCCATCCGAGGTTCTCAGACAGCCAGTTTCAAAGGATCTCTCCGAGCCTGTGAGTGCACGGCTGAATCCTCCACCTTCTATGAGGTGCAGTGAACCAGGGCTGATGAAAAATCCGGGTATAGTATGCAGTTTATATACCGGGATTGGCTGTTAATGCTATTGAAAGTAACTTTGCTTTTTGTTATCTAACTTTGGTGTATTTTCTTATATGACTTCTTTAGCACCTCCTTAAACTTGTCCCTCTTCTAAAGTCTTTTTGTGCTGGAAGTTTGTTAGCCACTTCTTGTAGGGTGGTCTGTGTAGTCTGCAGCATTACCTAATTATAAAGTTCAAGTTAAACATTGAAAGTACTGTAGTTTGACAAAATATAGAATATGTTCTGCTAAACGATTTTTCATAAATAACATTGCAAAGGGTTTTAACTGTAGTTTGAGATGTCCCATCATGTATTTTGAATTGGGTCACTTTAAGTAGTTGTGTCTTAGTGCCCCAATTAAGACTCTTAAAAGTGTGCATTTCTTTTAGTTCTTGACTGGGAAGTGGTTGTGGTTCGATATATCACACCCCTGAAGCAGATGATTTTATCCATTCAGTGGTTGCTGATAGTGTCTTACAACAGCGAGTCCTAATGCTGCACAGCTTTGTATGGAAAAAACTCAGGTGCCACTGTTTGGTATCTGCCATTAGCAACTTTGATTTGATTGTTAATTTACAGGAGAGGGGAGGGGGTATATACGTTGTATTTTTTTTTTTGGAATACCTGTCTATATTCAGTGATTACTGGATTTACCATGAGTAAAAGCTTTAATGCATTTAAATGAAGATGTACGCACCATTTTGGAATTGCTATTGTTGCTAATGTAGGGTTCGGTACAAAGCAGTAATGTTCTACAGTAAATTTTGGTTTGTTTTTTTAAGAAGGTTCTGAAAAGCATGTATTGTATGCAGATTTTCAGGGAGTGTGTTCAGTTCTCTCCTTAATTTTGTTTAAGGACCGTTTCTTTTTAAAGGAGCAGACACCACTACATTTTCAGCCCTTCCCTCAGAGAAGGACCTGGATTTGATTAAAAGATACAAAAAGGGAGTGATAAACTCAATATCTGCCTTGCATATGTTTGCCAAAATACACCAGCTGCATCTTGAATTGAAAGAAACGGGTGTGGCAGGTAAATACTTCTGCTACCAAATTAAGTACTATTTGCCTATGCTTGAGATTATATGAGTTGATTTGATGGTGCTGATACAGCTGAACAATTTACTATTGATTGCACTACCCCCATGTATGTTGGGTTTTAGCTGCCCTTTTGGTGCCTCCACAGCTGTTTCTCATGATGAGGTGCTACAGAAATAGATCAGGTGAATTGTGTTTAATTATGACTGTTACCAGAACTTCGTGAAAGAGTACCTGAAGCAAAAGCCACCAAAATTTTGGGGGAGGTGAGGGATGACAGTTGTACTTTGCCAAAATTGCCTTTTTGTCTTGTGTTTGTTTTAGGAATTATAAGAATGTAAAGCCATGGATGAAGCGCCTTAAAATAATGTCGCTGATTGCATCTGCTTTTTTCTTTTCCTTTAAAGGCAATGTCATAAGGCCTTATTTTGCCTTTTGTGCTGTGATAAATGGTATTTGCTACAAGACTGGGCTGGGAAAGAACAAGAAGGAATCTAAATCAAATGCAGCTAAACTGGCCCTTGCTGAGCTACTTAACTTGGAGAACACAGGGACAAAGTCTTTTGAAGATTCAGGTAAATATTGTGCAACACTTAATTAGAATTTGAAATGCTAGGCTTGACAGTGTCCTATGCAAAATATCAGTGGTTTTATTAAATGCTTCTGTATCAGCCTCTGTCAGGTTTTTGGAATCCTTGGGGCAGGTCTATAGTTTGGTTCTGAAACTGTTTTTTATTTTTGTCATTTGTGCATTAAGAGTTGCATCAGCTGATGCCAGGAATGCCGAAGCAATTAATTTGTTGCTGTTGCACTTGATTTGCTACTCACTAGGTACAGCAATATGAAGGACATCTCAAGTGGGTTTGAATTTTTACGATTAAAGGGTTCCCCACTGAGATACTGCTCTCAGCAGAGTTCAGTTGCCATAATGTTTTATCTTTTGAGTTTTGCTGTCTGAATCATTCTAAGTTTTACAAGGCCTTCGACTTGAAGAAAAGAAAATTCATAGAGAATTAGAAAGTTTGATTTCCTAGAAACAATGCGAGATTGATGTTTAGAAATCAGGGATGTCCATCCCACTTCAAAATGTTGTTAAATTCTTAGATTTTCCCTGTGTTCCTGCTGAACTCCGGCCTCCAGCAAACTCTGCTTGTGTTTCAAGGACTGGTAAGGAATAGTCTCTGTTTATTCAAATTGTCAGCAAATAGTTTTAAAAATTTTTAAAAATTTAAAATTTAGAAATTTAAAAATATTTTTAATTTTTTTTTTAATACTTTTAGTGATCTATCTTGTTAGTGTTGTTTTAAACGCATTTGGAAGCTATAAGAATTCCTATTGGTTCTACAGAAGGACACAATTTCAGAAAATGGCTTGAATTCATTAAATTGCTCGAATTTCTATGACCAGTCCAGGTGACAGAAATAGAAACAGTATTCTCTGTCCTTACTTGAGCTAGTGTGCAGTAGGTAATCAAACTTGTGCTATATCTGTTGTTATTATAGTGGATGATAAAAGCATCGGGTGTTTAGGTGTTCTTGAGCTTCTTTAATCGTGAGGATCTTCAGAATCCCAAAAGTACACGTGGTTGTGCTTATACCATGTTTTCAGGGTTATAATTTGGCAAGTTGCTTATGTCTGGTTTTTCTCCCTACCTGCAAATTTGAAATTTTGATGGATTGTTCCATTTAGGAGGAGAACATATCTATCAAAAACTCTCACAAATGCTTGAGGAAGTGTTTAACCACCTGACTACCCAACACCAGGAGTACCAAAGCTGTGGCAGTTCCCTGGCTGCCTTCATCATTGAAAAGGGCAAGTCTGGTTTGATTGTGTTTTGGGGAGTGGGAAACATGTTCCCACAGAGCACTGAGAGCATGGGAGCAGCTTCGTGGACAGCCAGGCGTGGTGAACCTGCCACTGATCTCTGGTTTTAGGTGGGCAGCATGAAGTGGTAGCTCTGGGGACAGGAGAATGCAACTACAGCCGGCGCTTTGAGTCCTGTGGGAGGCTCTTGCATG
The DNA here is from genome assembly GCA_013398615.1 of Brachypodius melanocephalos. Classification (NCBI taxonomy): domain Eukaryota; kingdom Metazoa; phylum Chordata; class Aves; order Passeriformes; family Pycnonotidae; genus Brachypodius; species Brachypodius melanocephalos. Next base: position 2,162,014 of record VZSR01001831.1, on the reverse strand, counting down.
ACAGCCATGCCATTGTCACTGCCAGGCGTTCCCTGCTCAGGTAAGAATGTCTCTGCAAATCCTTCCCTTGAAGCCAGTTTGTCTCAGTTTTACTTCTGCACTTGAATTTTATAGTTATGTAAAAAAAATAAATAATCTATAACAACATAAACATATGTCTAGATTATATATTGTGTAAAATATATAATTTATTGTTCTTTTAGATATTTGTACAGGCATCTTTTGCTGTTTTATAACAAAAATCCAGCCAAGGCAGAGAGATCCATATTTTGCACAGCACCAGGCTCGAAGCTGCTTACATTAAAGCAAAATATAACTCTCTTTCTCTACATGAACCAGCTTCCAAAAGGAACTGCTCAGATAAAATCAGAGGTGTAAGTACTGTGGTATTTCCTGAGATATAGTGGAAGGTGAATTTTTATCTTGTTTTGGGAACACGAATGTACAGAGTAGTAGTGGTAACTATGAGATACAGCTGAGTATGATGATACAAGAAACTTCTACATGGGTTATGGGATTTGTTTATTACAGACAATAACCTGTTAACCCCCTTCTCGAGATACTTTTAAAATACTATTAAATCATGAATTTAACCACTGAGCAAGTGGATGTACGTATGCACTACAAGGTTGGAATACAAAGAGCCTTGAATTGAAACAAAGGCTCTGCTTTGATGTCTTACCCCTTTGTAACTGAGGGGAAAAGCTGTTTTGCTTCAGAACAACCATTAATTTGTCTCCCTTATGTGTTGTATCTTCTTATTTAAATATTTTGAATCACAGTGTGAGTTATATTTTAAAGGAGATTTTAGGAACCTTACAGCTGTTTTTCCACAAATAACTTCTGTTAAAGTGGAGTAGGCAAAAAGTGACCGCTTGTTTGCAGCTGATCTTTTTAATGTCTCCACAACTGGTGGCTAAGATTATACTGAGTGGCTCTTTCGTATTTAAAAACTGATTTCAGTATTCTAGGCACTCGAGCGGCTCAATCTGGTGTTTCTTAGAATTACAGACATTGAAGATAATACAAGGCCTAGATGTACTGATTATTTTTTTCTGAGAAGCAACATTAGATTCCACTTACTGTAATCTCTGATCAAAGTGCTTTCTCCCTGAAATCCATTCTCTCGTTCTGCCGTAGGCATCTCGGTCCCCAGTCTATATCTGCTTATGAAGCCAGTGAAGAACTGAGTCTGCACGTTGCTCTAGAAGGCAGGATTTACCTGGCTGTTTGCTGTCCCCCCAAGACTGTCAGAGTGAGCAGCATGTCAGCTGGTGACAAACTAACCAAGTGGGAAGTGGTTGGTCTGCAGGGAGCCTTGCTGAGCCACTTCATTGAACCCGTCTACATCAGCAACATTCTTGTGGGTATGTTCAGTGCAAATTCCAGGTGGGGGGTTCGTGTGTTTTCATATTCCACTCTGATTGCATTTTATAAAGCATGAACTAAACCACGAGTTCTTTGAAGAATTACAGAATTGTTCCTTGAGATGTAGTGGACCAAAGTGTATTTAGTAGGCAGTCAGAAATGCTGTTGGATGTGAAGTAATGTGGGCAAACTTCTCAGCATATTTTCTAGTCTGAAGGTTGAAGTTCTGTTTTAGTGGTGCCTTCTGCAGGGAACATAAAGAGTTGGTGAAAAACAGTGGTTCAAGAAAAGCAAGCATCCAGTGAAAATAAAAGTACCTCTGGAGAAGGAAGTGGGAAATCATTTTTGTTCTGTGAATTGAATATTGGAACTGATCTTTGCAAACATGAACTTTAAGTGAAAAAATTACTATAGTAGATTAAGAATGCAGAAATACCTGCATTTTTAACTTTTTAATTTGATGTACTTTATGTGACTTACCTTGTCCTGTTTACTAGGAAATGGAAGTTGTAAGGATACGAAAGGACTGGACATAACTATAAAGCAGCGTTGTGATGATGAACTTACTTCAAAGCTTCCTGTGCCTTACCTGGTCAACAGATCTCATATTTACTTAGTGAAAGCTGCACTGCCGATCCAAACAGATTTGAACCAGTGGTCACTTAGTTTGAACTGGACATTGTCAGATGCATCCCTGGAGGTTGTGGATGGATTAAGTGGGAAAACCACTGAAAGGTCAGCATTTATCTTCATTTTGCTGGAAATAATGGGTTTGTGCTGTTTATTGGAGTATTCTGTTTTTAAGCTATGAGAGAAATTCTTTCCTATGTTACCTGAAAGCGTCCTGTGATTCGGTGAAGTTTTAGAGATCTTGTAAGTTCACAATGAGATACCAAGATACCAAACAAAACCGTTCTCAGAGCGGAGATATCTGTAGTCCATTGCCTGTAGTAGCAAAAATGTTTTAGCTTTCACAATACATACAACTAATTAGGATACTGATTGAGATGGATTCTAATTGAGATGAATTCAGCGTGATGGCATTCACAGAGTGTTAGGAGGGAGGGGAAAAACCCCTGTAATGATCAGAGCAGTGTCCCTGAAGTGAGTTTGTTCCTGAGTTCCATTCCTCTTTCTCTGCTCTGCCCGCAGCTCCCCGTTCCGCAGCGGCACCTGCCTGGCCAGCCGCCTGTGCAAGGCTGCCATGTTCAGCCGCTTCCAGATGCTCGCCAGGGAAGCAAGACGGGATGATCTGCTCCAGTTTGTGACATATCATGAAGCAAAGGTGAGCTGACACAGGGAGAGGTATCATTTCTTACAGTGTTTGTGCTTGTGCTTATTATATGTTCTTGTCAAAGAGCACAGATCTTTGTAACCATAATTCCTGAGATTTTTTCAAGGTTTTTCTTTTTTCAGATTAAATCTCAGTTCTACCAAGAAGCGAAAAGCTTGCTGCAGAGCTACTTAGAGCAACACGGTTATGGATCATGGATTGTGAAGTCTCCACATATTGAACAGTTCAGTGATTGATGGAGGTGGATTGAATGTTGAGTCTGTTTGAATGATCTATTACAGTAAATATAGTTCTGAGTAGTAAAATGTTCAACTCCAACTTTGTAGTTACAGGAAGAAAAGAATTCCAGAACTTCTTCTTGTCAGTTTAAATGCAGTTATTAAACCACCTGTAACAGTTCAGTCTGTTCCCAAAATGGATGTCTTCTCAGAGGTAGGAGTATCCAACAGCTTTGTAAATCTGTTCTGCCTTGCCACCCCAGTGCCACCTCATTGCAGCTCCCTCACCCCTGTTCCTACAGATCTCCACCCCATGGAGTAAACCTGGTTTTTTCCTGATAATTTCAGGATTTCTGTATGTTGATTTCTTCTTTTTCCTCCCTTTCTCAAAACTTTAAGAAGGAAAGAAAAAAAAAAAAGCTGGATTTCTTTAAGAAAAAAAAAAGGCATATCAGTGTGAGGATCTTTCAGGAAAAAAAAAAGGAATGAGCAACCTGTGCTTTATCTGTAGGCATCAATACTTTGGCTGAGAGTTTTGTTTAGTGTGAATTTGCCAAGTGGCTTATAGTTTGTCGTTTGTGCTGAAGAGTTAAAAAGTCATTTTTGTACTTCCAAATGTGAAACCTGGAATGACCAGCTGTTAGTCAACTGTTTTGTGACAATTACTGGTTCTGGTAGTGGGTTTAAAGCATAATGCAGGGGTCAAAGATGTAAATAAGAAAATAATGCAGTGTACTACAGAAGTCACCAGAAACAAGGTTTTTTTCAGCTTTTGTGGTTTGCCTAAAACCCTATCAGTGTTAATGCTTATTAATAAAGTTGGGCTCCTGCACCCTCAGTTGACTTCATCACTGTACTGACAAATCGTTGTGAAATTATCTGCATACACAGTATCCTGGTACCTGTCAAAAAGGGAATTTACTTCCTCGTAAGTCCTGTTAAGAACATGGTAGCATTGGGAGGGTGTTAAGTGCCATGTTTGTAGTTAGTGTGATGTTGTGAACATTGATGTGTTCAAGCTAGACAGTACATTTGGATTATGTTCCATGACTTCTGTAAATCATGCAAGAGTGGGGAGTTACACTGTGTTCTCATACATCAGGAATAGTGAGGGTAGTGCTGTAGTCATGTTTCACCTTCTTAGTGTTAGAAGATTCTCAAGGAATTTTTTCCTCCTGGTATTTGTTTTTTTTCCTTAATCTGTTCTTCCAGCTAGTATGTAGAGTCTTCTGTGAGGATGATCTTACACTGATCTACAAGTGGTTGAAGCTCATTGACTTGTTACTGCTTGGCCCTTGACCTTTTCTTGGCTAATGTGCTTTCTTCTTTGCCATTACTGTCCCTTAACTTCGGGGGGTTGTGTAGTGGTGTTTGGTTTATTGTGGCACATGTTCCAGAGACTGCTTGTTCTGTAATGTTTCCTAAGAATGCTTGGGAATGGCTGTTGTATTCCAGGCTAGAGTTCAATAAATGTCCTTGACAATGTGTTAGCTATACTTACATACATACATACAGATGCTGGGAAGTAATTTACATGTCAAATCCAACATACACATAGCATACCGCACATGTGTTTGCATTCTCTACAGTTCTGGATTGTTTTTTGTGTGGACTTAGTCTTCTGCTGAGATACTGGCACCAAGGTGTTTCCTGTAGTGACCCAGAATATGCAAGTACTGAGCTTTTTTGGTGTGCTTCAGCCTTTTTATTAATTGAACAGCAAACTAGAATTTCCATGGAACTTAGGTGCTGCCTTAGGAAGAGAGAAGTTTGCTAGCGAAAACAAAATGTTTGGCTGACATGATCACTGTGTCCTTGAGCAATAACTTGATGGCACTAGTGTAGGTCCAGTTCTTTTATCTGGATTGTTGTTTGATTAAGTACCAGCAGATGCAGCATGCACTAAGCTAGTAAATGGAAGAAGCATGGAGATGTTGACTCCAGGTTTTTCCTTGGCTACTTCAGTAATTTTCAAAATGTATAATTCCACAAGCTTGAGAGAGGCAAGAGTGCTGCAGTTCCAGTGCCGAGGCTGAAGCTGTGTTCCTTACAAGTCCGTGCACATGGAGCAGACAGAGGCATGTGAGCACCGGCAGCAGCAGCCTGTGGCTGAGCTCAGCCTCTCCCCTCGCTACTTGAGAAGAACTGAGCTCCACGAGGAAGAATGGATGTGCACATGGATATGGTGTGGTGGGGTGATGTGTGGAGGTGTTCTTTCCACTTTGCTGCAGCTCTACCTGACTCACACAGGTGGAGTGACACACAGTGACCTTTAGGAATGGTACTTCGCAATTCCGTGCCTGCACCGAGACTCTCCAAACCACATGCTGCTATTTCTGCTTCCCTGTGTCTCACTTCACCTCCCTTCTGCAGTGGGGTGGAAAGGAGAATTGGAGGCAGAACAGCAAAGGCCATGGAGTTGACATAAGAGCAATTTACTGGAAACAGCAATGGTTCACATGGGGGAAAAAGACCCCAATAACAGATGATAGTGGATAGCTCCCTCCACCATTTTATGAACCAAAAGGAACTCCTCCCTGGAAGTGAATCCCATTCCTCCATCCCTGGTAATGATGTGAGGTGATACACAATGACCTCTGTGTCTTGGCTCTGCCCTCTTTTGGATGCTGCAGAAACTTAACCCTGTCCTGGCTGGAACTAGAACGTCATTCATCCTTCTTACGTACGAACACAGGTCTCATTTCCATAGTCAGTGTCTCTCCCTCCAAGATGTTGGTTGAGTTAATTTAGTCTATCACTGTGAGTGTGTACATCCTAGGTGTACAGACAATACATAAAATATTACACACTTCAACCTTACGGACTGTTCTCACCCAGAAATCAAATCCCCTTCAGGTACAAATTGTGTTTCCCCCATCTCTCTGGATTACGTGTCCCATGTCCCTGGGTTTTGGAGCAAAAACAATCCCACAGCTGGTTTTGCCGCTGCTTGAGGCAGGACTATGCACTGTGTAAGGTTGTCATCCATCATATCACGTCACACCACGTTTCAGACTTACACGTTCACATGTCAAATGCATGTCATGTATATGTCACATGCCATATATGCATACTCTTCTGTCACGTGAAATGCATGTTGTGGTACATGTCATAGATCTTAATTTGATACTAGAGTTGTGCAATCAAGCAGGAGAAGGCAGCTCAGGGAATCAGTTTTTATAACTATTTTAAGAGGTTCTGTGGGTTTTTTTATAACTTACAGGGGGAAGTGTGTCTAGTAAAGTTTACCTTGTTATGCATATTCAGATGCTTTGAACAACATTCTTTTTCTCTAAAGACATCTTTTAAAGCTTGGGGAAATACAGAAGTAGATCCTGCAGATGCTATTTAAGAATGTGGCCCTACCTATAATTAGGTGTAGATTGGATAGACATAACCATGTGTAGCACAAGCACCGTCCTCACTCCTCAGCTAGCTTTGTGTCAGCAGTCTTTATACAAGTATTTCCTTGAAAAAGTGTCTTAAACTTCTTGCTGGAGGTGCTACATGGTGAGCAGGGCAGCCTCAACATGTTTTAAAAATTCACAGCAGATCATGGCTATTGTGTGAAAGTGATGTGATGATCCCCAAAACTAGAGCCAGGACAGGCAAAGCCTCCTCTTTCCATGACTGCAAACCTGCACCTGCCTCAGAATAGCCCAACTCCAAAGCAGTTTGTGCAGAACAAATGCCAGAAAAAGGGGTATGTAATTTCACACTGCTTGTACTTGTGAAATTAGCGAGCTCCAGCTGCTGCCTTTCCTAATTAATGCATGGTGAGTATCTCTTTACCATCCTTTCCCGCTTTCTGAACTATGTGACTGTTCCTGCCTAACCTAATGCTTACTGTTTAGGGACTTAGGAAATGTCTTGGTTATTCCATGTGTGATGTCCAGCTGCACAGACTGACTCCAGGGTCAGTTTTAGGCAACTGCTGAAGTTGAGGGCTCTTGTACTTAAGGAAATAATGAAGGAAGCCTCATTTATTAAGAGAATTGTGTTTAATGAAAACTACTCCTTCACCCTCTCTCTGGTTGCTGGGAGCTGGGGCGGCACTGCAGACGAGTGTCCTGAGCTGATACTGGAAGAGGTTTGTTTGCAAAGCCATGTATTGTGTGTGATGCTGTATCTTTCTGCGTGCTGCATTTAAGAATTTTTGGAGTAAGAAGGAATCTATGTAAGGAGAAGGACTTTTCTACAGAGATTGACAAAGTAAAAGGAATCCTTATGCAGAAGTTTCTTGCTTGTTTTCTCGTCTTCTGTCTCCTGCTGTATTCAGGTATTTTTTCTTATTAGTGTCATATTATTTGAGGCGAGGGTGGAGCTTATCTGTTTGTGGCTGAGGTGACAGTATTTACTTTCCTGAGTCCTTGTGGGTGGGGACAGAGCACTCCTTCACCGTGGGAAGAGAAGATGAGTAGAGAAACAGACGGCAGTGCTGTGAGTATTTTCCCAGTTTTGGCAGAAAGCTGTCATTAATGCCTGTTTCCTCTGTAGCATGCAAGGAAACTGCTGGTTTTTCCATTGTTAGTCTGGTTTTAAGTGTAAGGTGAAGTAGTCCATACCACACCTACCAGGAAAGCATATCAAAGTCTAAATGATAGCTGATGGCTGTTTTAGTGGGCTTACTTTCATCAATTATAGCCTGCCTTGTTAATAGCAACTTGGAGCTTTTATGCTGTAAAAAATGCTCTTACATTCTTTGTCACATAACTGAGTCCATCTATGTTGGGAGTAAGGACATTTCTGAGGTTCCACAGAAGGATTTCTGACAATGCAGCGTGTTCACGTGGATTTACACATTAATCCTCAATTTCATGTCAGTTTTGTTGTTCTGGGGCCCCAGTTACCTCCACAGTTGTTGTTTTAGACGTGTTAACTGTTTTCATGTTTCCCTATCTCTGAAGAATTTTGAGAACTACATATTTTGCTTACACCAATGAAAAGTGTCCTGCAGGAAGCTTGTATAGCTAAGTAGTACAGCTCAGAAAAAAAGGTTTCTTTTTTGGGAGGAAGCAATTTGGTACTCTGTAGTTTGTGCTGTATGCCAATATAAATTGGCATTTTACGTTGTTTAAGAAAGGGTTCTCTGCCAGTGTCTTGCATCGAGTCTGGTACTTGCATGCTGCTGAATGCTTCATTGAGGTTCTTTGTGTGTTTAATAAAAAATAGAGTTTAAAGGACAGTATCATAACAAAGAAGACTCTAGACATGATTTTTATATCTGTGACATTTATTAAATATAATCTACAAGTAACTTTTAATAGCTTTTTCAATAAATAGTTGTCTCAGGTTGTTGATGAAGTGACAATGAGTTTTCCAAAGCACGTTGAGCCCCTAGGGCTTACTGAAAGGATCAAGTGTGATCTTATAACAGACCACCCACATTAAGAACATTCAGTGGTCCCAAATGGACAACAAGCTAGTAATATGCCACATGGCAAAATATATAAATTACTCAGAATTAAATATTTCAATAAATAATGTAACAGTAAAAATAAAAATGGTTATATAATTTCTCTCAGCATAGATTGCAGGAAGCTGGTCATTTCTTGGTGAAATTCAGGAAACTTTTTCTTCTCATGGGATTCACACTTCTTGCATGTCGGGTTTGAGAAATCAGGGTCCTGCAATACAGAGAATTTTATTGATTGGCGATAATTTTCTTGGTAGCTGGTTTTAACAATGATACATCAACTTCTGTAAAGGTTTTCCTTCAGCAGAAAGCAACCCTTAATATTTGTAGCCTGAAGAGTACTTCTAAAATGCTACAAGGATCTCTAGGCCATGGATGTTATTTTAGTAGTATGTCAGGGTGTACTACATTCATCCCTGGGCCCTCCAGTCATGAGCTTATGACACAGTTTTCAAAGCCATTGCTATGTAAGTATTTGTTATGCTCCTAAAAGCAAGCTTTTGTCAGCATAAGATGCTTTGCATGATTCAGTAAAGAAAATGTCGCACTTTGTTAAATGTTGGCTTGTATAACCAGTAGGACTTAAATCTATTTTACTGTATTAGATGACCATGCAAATAGATGTTTTCACATAATTCATCTTAGCATATTTTTATACAAAACCCTGTCTTTTCCTGAGTTGGTAACACAAATCTTCATGCATGAGCATGCTGATTCTGGCATGGTTTTTCACTAATGGTGAAACACTTTTTTCTTTTATTTCCTTTTTTTTTTTATAGCACTTGTAAAAGATTGAGTACCTTAAAATCCTGGAGATTCTTCTCAATATTTATAACATGTTGCTTGTCCTTCTCTTCCACATCTTGTTCCAAGACCTTCAGTTCTTTCAGGAAACATGCTATAATTGTGTGGTTGCACTCCTAGAACGGTCAGCAAAGTTGTTGTATGTGTGACTTGTTTTTCCTGTTCTAGTTTTCAAAATCTCAATTCCCTGTTTTTACTCTCATCTCAGGAGCTGAGCTGTTTTCTGCAGTGTATTACAGTTCATTTGTTGCCCTCAAAGTTGCATTGGGGGATGCTACATGTGGCCTTAATTCTGTAGCTTTTGAAAAGTGAATAACCTTTACAAGACACTTGCAGTGTTGCAGTATCTCTTGGGAACGCAAAGCTGCAATATTTGTTCCTGAACTGAGCCTTACTTCTGGTTGCCATCTGAAAATTGTGGGTTAGCAAACAGGTGGCCTCTCCTAGAGGAGTCTTCAGTTGATGCACTTTGGTTGCTCCATCTAATGTCTGCATCAGAGCTGACTTTTGAACTGGGTGAATAACTTTATGCACCACTTTTGCAAGCTATTTCAGGCATTCACTGACAATATGTCACTGATCAGCCCCAAACATTTGCATTTAAGCCCTGGAGCTCTGAGATAGCTAGGTCTTAATGCTGCCAGCACATGAGAAAAGGGATACAGATAAGGAAGTGGTTGCAGAATCTGACTTTAAATCTGTACTGAAACAAAAGTGATGTTAAGTGAGAGGTCTTCTGAATTAGAAACTTAGCAGAAGTTCAAAGCAGCTAACACATAACTTGTGTAAACCTTTTAACTACTTCCCAGTACTAAATAATTCATGCTCTTGTTTATTGGGCTGTTTGCATATTGAATGAAAAGTAGTACAGATCAGCAGCCTGTCTGCAGTAGAGCTATATTTGGAACACTCTGCACACTGATGTGCTGTGTTTCAGAGAGAGGTGACCACAATGATGGTATTCTTGTGGGAATAAGTCTTAGGTATTAACTCCATGCCCTACAACATGATATACAGCTTATGTATCCAGAAGGGCTTGGTTAAGTTTTATTTGTGAAGAGAATTAAGTAGAGCATAACTGAGTTTCATCATTAAGAGAATACAGAGAATTACATCTTAAACAGAACCAACCAGTGGCTCTGCCTCTAGTTTAGATAAAATGTGTGTGATTCCATGTGGACACTGCTTTAATCTGTTTCTAAATTTGGATGTTCTACAAACATATTTCTAACTCTTTCTTTTGTTCTTAGGATTGTTCCTGTGTTAGAGTTAACACAATAGTATTGCTTCCTGCAAATCTTATACCATCTTTAAATTGTTCATGAACCACTTTTTTCCTGTGAATTCAAGCTTGGTTTAAGCAGGATGAATACAGAGTATTTATTTTGTGTTACTTATTGCATAGAGGCAGTGAGATAATACTGCATATCAGCCTTTTAATGCTTGAGAATAAAAAGCAAAAGTTTCTTGAAGAAATTGCACTCCTTAAATTGAGTTAAAGCTGAACGGAGAATTCAGACTCACCCGTTTGTCATTTGGTGTGTAAAAGTCAAGGAAATTCTGTGGAGAGGGAGGGGGAAAAGTTAATTTTTCTGAAAAAATTACATAGCAAAAACCAAAGACAAATGAATCTTCAGATAGAAGAAAATCACCACTTACATTGTCGATGTCTTTCAGAAGAGCTAAATCACTTATTAGAGCTTGAAGAATTAGAGCTTTGTCTTTCTGAGCGGGCGATAGTGTAGTATTCTCAAGAGGTGCTCCATAAGCTGCAGTCATGAGAATTACTGCTGCAATACAGCCAAAGATGAGGACTTTGCACATCATGTCAGTGTTATCTGAATGCCAATATTAGAGTTGGGATGGATGATGAGAGCTGCTAAGTTGTCATTAAGCTGTTTAGTGTATTTATACTCTTCTTTCTGGGGGGGAAAAAGATGGGGGCGTCACGAAGAAGAGGTTTTATTACACATTTTTTCATATGTTCTACCTGTATGGCAAGAATCATTACTTTTGTTTTTCCTCCCCTGATGACACTTTGGAATTTTTATCAAGCAGGAGGGATTTTACCTACATGCACTGCTGTAAGAGAAGCCCACACTCACTTATGGCAGCTTCTCTTTGTGCTTCCTGCATGAAACACTTTTTCCCTGTGCTGTCCTACTCCCCCATAGAACAGGCCACAGAATATACTCCTGTCTTACAAAATGTCCTAAAGGTGTATCATTTAATCATTACTTTAGTGATGAAGAAAGAAGCCTTCTAATCTTAGTAGTTGTTGATAAAACAACAGGAAGAAAGTTGGCTTCCTGTTTGAAGGTGGTTTCTTTTACCTGTCATCTTTCACAAAGGCAGTGTAAGCTTAGGTGCCTAGCTCAGTCTTTATAGCATCATATCTGAAAGATTTATGAAAAAAATCTAGCAGAATTCCTTGTTTGGGGATGATAAACTATTCCTTCTGTTGCTGTTTATCTTAACGCTACTCTCTTTTCGTTGTGTGAAACTTTCACTTTTCTGCAGCTTAGCATGAAAATGCACCACTGTAAAATGTTTACAGATTTTATTGCTGATACCTAACCCACTGCATCTTGTGGTGTGTATCACAGCACTGAAGTTGACAGTAGACAGTCATTTGACACTGAACTCTGGTATGGATAGTACTGCTAAATTGTTTTTCTTTACTGCTTCATCTGTCTGTTGGCTGATTTCTTTGGGATGTGAAATGTTTAAAATTCATGGTTTCCTTTGTTTTGAGTGTAGTTCTGAGCCAAATACTCCCCCTGCTGCCCAGCAGGTTCTGACATGTGGAACACGGTTCTTCTGCTCAGTGAATTCAGCTGCTGAAGCTGTGTGGAATAAATTCTGGTTTGCACACTGCTGTTGTTTGAAGTTTTTTAGCATTTAAGATGTGTGGGACTGGGTGGGTAACTATTTCATCCACCATTGCATTATGGAAACCCACATTAAATATCCTGATCTTGCAATCAGGGGGGATGTGAGTCTGCTGGAAGTTGGTTAGAATATACTTTGGCTTGTATTAAACACAACCATTACTATCATTCTTTTTATGTGTGTGCCTCCCTTAATTGTTAACTCAGTGCTAATTAGCAGTGCAATTGGAGCTCTAGAGAATATCTTAATTTCCTGGTTTTGAAAGAAGTACAAATAGTTCATGTCTCTGGTCATAAACAAGTCCTAGTAGCTATTGGGGCTTGCAATACTGTAATATTTGTGCAGTTTCAATCTTTTTCTGGCACCTTGTGTTTGTATCTTGTATTTATTCTTGATAGTAACCATTTTGTAATGAAGTGAGCTGCTGAGCACTGGGTTGCCAACTTTTCTCCAGCTTCCTACTGTTTTCTTTTTCAGGTCTTGGAGAACTTAGGAAAAAAGAAAAGCCTGAGCATTCTGTCAGAACTTTGCAACAAGTTTGCAGCCAGGTCTGTACAAAATCATGTACAAAATTGTAACTCTAGTTGTAGTCTAGATGTAATTAGAATCAGCTCTTTATCTGTTCATTCTTTTCAAAGACCAAAGAAGCTTGCACATCCAGGAAGAAGGGTGGAATCTTAATATGCAGCATTTAATAAATTGTACACAAGAGTTAGAGTGATTCATTTCTGCTTAATATTGTGTTGCAGGATTTGTGGTCTAACAAGAGAAAACAACGGATCTTGTTTTGACCATTTTTATTGGATGTATCAGGTGAGGAAGAGATGGCTTGGAATGTATCGATGAGCTGAGAAACAGCAAACCCTCAGTTCATGTTAGCACACAACTTGCTCTGCTGGTCAGATTTCAGTTGCCATGCTCAGTCTGTGCTCATATTTATTACTGGACAAGGAGTTACTTGGGGGTTTTAGTCATTGATTTAATCCTTCCACCTTCACTTTACCAGAGTTGATTGCCTTTTAGCCAGAAATGAAGTTACTCTTTTAAATTGCCCTGGAATCACAGAGGATAAAGTAGTGCTACAAATGCGGAACTGGAAAGGTACTGTCTTTAAAAAGTGTTGGGGCCAGGTACCAGTGACCATGTCATATGGTGGGTTTTTTATTTGGTTTTAATGCACTATTATGAAAGGTTAATTGATTTATATCTCATCTCCAAATTTCATGTTGTTACGCTAAAACAGTGATACAAGAAAATGCATCCTGCCTGAAAAGCTTTAAAAAAACACTTGAAAAGCCTTGCCTAAATTTTCAAGGAAAATTAATTAGCAGTAAACCACATATTTTAAAGGGAAATGGTGTTTGTGGGTCAGGGATTTGGAAAGAGACGATTCTTGTTACAGTGGATTGTTTATACTTTTGGTAGTACTTTTGCCTAATTTAAAGAATAAAGGCTGGTTTTCTCTTTTAGAAAGTGACTAAAAGTAAATGACACAAACTCACTAAACCCCTAATCTATACAGCTTCAAAGTCTGGAAAATTTTTTACATAGGATCTGACTCCTTTCAGTTTAGACTTGTCTTTCTAATCTGAAACCTCACATCTTTTTATTTTGTTTTGTTTCTTCTTTTTTAATTTTCTGCCCTTGCAAACCTGCTGACTGGTGAATTTTGGGGCCAGGTTGTGGTTTCACTGAGGCATTTGGCATCTTGTTGATCAAGGTGTTTGCCTCCTTTCTTCATCCCCAGAACAAAGTATTCAGTTGAAGTGAATGTTTTGGTTGGTACTTTAGTTCATGTACAGGTTTTTTTTTTTTCAGACTCCTGTTAAAGTACAGGGTTACTGTCAGTAGAGTCACAGGAACCAAAGCAGAGTTCATACATCTGATGAAAGTGATAACCAAGTTTTTGTCATGGTCTGTTGATTTAACACTTTCTAGCTGTGTTTAGAGAACTTTGGGGGAACAGAGGTTGGCTTCTGCTTGCTGATCTCAATATTTTAAGCAATAAACTGTAGAAAATAAACCTTTAATATTCTTATTCTGCTCAGTAGGTAGACTCGAGGAAAAATGTTGAAGATTTGAATAAAGGATTGAGTGACAGTTGTTCTTCATTTGATTTTAAACCATCAAATGGAGACATTTACCACTTTTCTTCAGCCTTTTTTCAGTCTTTCTCATCTCCTTGATAGATGCTACAAGTAGAATAGTTTCCAGATAAATGCACTGGATTTCCTAATGTATTAGTATTTAAGTGTAGGAATGAATACTGGATTTAGCTAATTGAATATCGTCCCTGATCAGGAACACTGTTTCAGGAGAAAGTGCCAAAAATACCCAACCTCAAAGTGAGTAGTTGTTAGAGTGAATTTTTCCTGCAAGGATGTCAGTGGGGATTTTTTTTTTAAAAAAAAACTTCTGGTTTTGGAGGCTTGACTAAAATGACCTGGAAATAGCTGACATTTGGGAGTCTCTTCACAAAACCAGTGCCTGATGTAATCTTCCATTGAAAGGACCAACATTAAGAGGGAATACTTTAAAAATAAAAAATGTTTTACTTATAAACAAGCCTTTCTTTGGGGAAAGTAACTTTAATCTGTTCTTAGGAGCTGTGTGACACATGAGTGTCCTTCTAAAAATCTTTTCTGTAATTGTTGAATAGATGTGGATTTGGTTAAGGTATGGGGAGCACTAGTGTTTCCTGTCTCTATAGTCTACTTTTCAGGAAGTAATTTTACAGAGGTTATGAACTTTGGAGTTGGTGTTCTTGTTTTCTGGTAAAATTTGGTGTGATTGCAAATCTGAATGAGATGAATTACTGTGAGAGTTATGGCTGAAAGCAAAATTGGGAAGGTTGAACAATAAAGGGTGAGAATTAGGGCTCGATGTAATGCGTATTAAGATGATGTGCTGAGTTTACAGAGGAAATAGTTTAATTGTTGCAAGATTTCTGGGTGAACTTTATTGGCTTCTTTTTGTCTGGGAATAATCTGTCTTCAGGAAGTCCAGCATGTATGTACAAGGATGATTAGTCCTGTGTACTCATGTTTTCCTTTTACATCCAAATGGACTTCTTAAGGTTGTTTCCACAGTGAACTTACCAAAACTTCAGTTACCAACTTCCCCATAGTACAGTGTGCACCAAACCTGCTAAAAGTGTTCTTGGTGTACCCACAAAATAATACGAGTGTTAACCTCTGCTAGTTTTGGTTCACACTTCTCTTTAGGTGCAGAACTGTAGAGACCAGTACAAACACACTGCCGATGAGGCACAAATCCGTGAGGGAAAGCAAAATGGAGGTGTCCTGAAAAGAGGAAATCACATCAGAGCATCCTGGTCAGCTTAATAGGAAAAAGTGCTTTGTTGTGGCTGGAAAGAAACTGAGGTCTGTCAATTACTCTGGGTAGGTCAAATTAGAACAATGCTTGTTTTCATTTTGGGATGAGAAGTGAAGAGGAAGCCCAAAGGCAAAAGATTTCTGATTTTCAATATTATTGTTTTGCAGTGAAAAAGAGGCTGGTACATACACTGACAAGCCAGATTGTTTTAAAACTGTTCACAGGGTCTGGATTTAAGAAATGTATGATAAATTGCAAGTTGAAATAGCCCTACTGGGCCAAAAGGCCAGTGTCAGGTTATGACCATACAGGATGTGAACAGCCCACAAAAAATAACTGTGTTATGTGCTGAAAGCTGTGATAGTGCACATGCTAAGCAGATGGCCTAGATTTGTCCCTAGATAGGGACAAAAGGTATTGAGGTACCCACTCAGTGCTGGCTGGCTCTCAGTTGTGTGCAGGCATTGGTATGACCCTGTTCCCATTCTCTCAAAGTTGCCTTGATGCCATTTGCTCACTTTTCCTGCTTGCTTCAGATTGCTTGTGTGGAATTTACAGAGGAACAACAGGGGCTTGCCCACACTGATTTGTTTTTTCCACTGTCGTGCCCAAGGCCAGTATGATATTCCTGTACTTCCTTGAACCACTTGTGGGACCCACAGCAAAAATGTTTGGCAGGTTCCACACCGCGGCCTACTGTGGCTCTGCATATTTTGATCCTGGGTCCTGCTGAGTTTTTGGTCCTGGTACTGGAAGATGTGGTGAGCCTTCCTGTCTACCTGTGCTGTGACACTCAAAATTAGGTAGAACTTTGTCCACAAGATTTGCCTCTTTTTTGTTTGCTGAACAACAGAAATTTGATTGTGTTTGTTGCCCTTGCTTGAGCCCTGTGAAGCTTTGCTGTTCTTTGGAAATTAGGGGACTGTATCCCTTTCCCTTCTTCACCAAAAACAATTAGAAGTTGCTATTTGCTTTATCTTTGAGTGAGTTTTAAGAGATACTCCACAGAAATAATGAATATAAATGCTAATTTATTAACGATTACAAGGGCAAATTTCCGTACTAGTGACCTGATATGACGTGAATTTGAACATAAAGCTGGAGAAGAAAATACCTTTTGCTAGGAAAACTCTGTGTCAGTGGGATTCAGAGCTAAGGAGTGTTCCTGGTTCTTTCCCTTCTGCTCATGTTGAAAATAATTTTATTAACATAGATGGAGGAGAGTCCTCTTTGGTCCTAATGCAAATGCTGTAGTAGCATTTGTAGCTTGTAGTAGACAAGCTGTAGTAGACAAGCTGAATTTCTTAGGTGTCTGTAATACTACTAAAAATGACAGTTTCAAGGCGTTTACATCGGTTCCTATTAGGCACAGCAGTTCAGTATCTCTAGTTCAAAGCCTAGTCTTCAAAACCACTCAACACAAGTGTCTCATGTATAGAAAAATTATGTTCAGTTGATTTGGCACAAGAACATTAATATAGTAATCAGAGCTAAATTTATACCCCGCCCAAGGTCTCACACAGTAATATGTGTGAGACATAATGAAATTTATGCAGTATGGTAAGAGCTGATTTCCTAATTCAAATCCTGTGGTGATTTTAGAAGTGCCTGCCCCTAGAGCTGCATGTCTGCCCCAGCCACGTCATGACCCCATAGCCAAGCGAGCCTCGTGCATGCGTCACCCTCTCTCCTGCAGCTTGGTTTTCTCAGAAAGGAAATGCACTTGCGTGGGCTGCAGAGGAGATTGGGTGTTCTACCTCACCTCTGATCTGGACGATTGGGGTAGCACCTGTGTCAGCTCTCAGCCTCAGTGGAGAAATCAGAGATTACAGTGTGGTTCTTCCCTTTGATGCCTAAAGAGTGTCGTGAAAGGCTCTGGAAAAATCCATGGATCTCGGTAGAAGCAAGTTTTTCCAAGGTTGTGTTGGAATGGGGAGGGTAGGTTTCTTCAGGACTCAGCCAGTTAGGAAACAGGGTATTAAATTTCAAACCAGTGGAGACTTTTTGGGTGGCAGAATTGCAAGAGGTGTGAAACACTCACTTCATACCTACATGTTTTCTGTCTAAATGCATGCACTGTTATTGTTAGTCATGTTATAATGCCCAGCTGTGACCAGTGAAATCCAAATCCTGTCTGTTGACTGTATAAATACAGAAAGACAAAAGCTGCTGTTGCATTACGTTGAACACACCACTGAGCAATTATGGGTAATAATAATTCCTAGAAGACTTGTGTTCAGGAGGATTAAGGTGTGAAGTCTAGCACATAAAGGTTTCCTGGAATTTGGGAAAGATCCTCTTACTTTTCTGCAGCTCTGGAGGCAGTTTACAGCAAGGTAAGACTAAACAGCACAGTAGCAGAAAGAATGTGACTGATTTTCATACTTGCTCTTCTGAAGCAATGGAATGTACTCTGAGAAAAGTGGGCTAAAATATCTAAATACTATAAAACCATTTGGTCTGTGACCTCATCGTATCTATTACCATTTACTTTGGCTCACTAGTATTAAAAAGTGCAGGAAATAGAAACTTTGATCATGTAGTTAGAGGTTTCATGAGGGACCACAGTGATCTGATTAGAGTTTATACTCCTCCTTTTTTCTGCAATTTTAATAGAATAGGAGAAGTCTATTAAACCACAGAATACAAGTTTAAATTACACAATTACAGTATGTATTGGATGATTTGCTGCTTCTTTAGCCAGATAGGAAGCTCAGTAGAACCTACCGTGGAAAGCGAGGTTGAAATTTTAGTGCTGAGTTCTCACTTGATGTGTGGACTTTCTTCATGACAAATTTGGCAATGGAAGCAAAAGCAATGGAGAAATTTGCTGGGGTATTGGTCTTCCCACCGTTCTTCAAATTACTGTACTTTTCATTTTCCATATCTCGCTGAAGGAAAGATTGACAGTGATTTATTGGTGGCAAGAGCATCACAGCAACTTCAGTCATACATTCCATAATGAAATGCATGGGAGAGTGAGCATTTGGTCCCCCCCGCTGAGCAAATCCAGTTTTATAAATTTTAGTGATATAAAGGGTTTGATATCAGTGAACGGGAGCCAAGAAGTCCCTGAACGTGTCATTTTGTGCCTATTTCCAAGTTTTTCAGAAGAGCAGCTTTTGGATTTGGCATATCAGAAGTAAAGCACATGAGAGAGGCTGGCTTCCAGAGGTTAGAGTGAGGAACAGCAAATGTGTGATCACTGGGAAGTTCCCTTTTTAACCACAGAAGACTGCAGTTGTGGAATCAAGTATGAAAATGACTCTGGTTTATTCTACTGTAATCACCTAATTATGCTGCTGGCCGTGGAGTGACGTTTGCATCCAAATGCTAAGGTGTTGCTTTCTGGAAGGGGAGAGACAAAGGTGGGAGAAAAGAATGGAATGGACCAACAGAACCCATATGAAAACAGGTAATATAAATGCACCTTTCACCTGTGGACAAGGGAAAAATGAAGGATTTTAATTTTCAATCTGGGCTGCAGGATGTAGCCCATGAGTATCACAGAATCATGGAATATCCTCAGTTGCAAGAGACCTATCAGGATCAGTTCTAACTCGTGGTCCTGCACACACCATGTACCTAAGAGCATTGTCCAAACACTTGAGCTCTGTGAAGCTTGGTGCTATGACCACTTCCCTGGGGAGCCTGTTCCAGTGCCCAACCACTCTCTGCAGGAAGAAACTTTTCCTGATATCCAACCTAAACCTCCCTGGTTCGCTTCATGGCATTTCCTTGAGTCCTGTCCTTGATCATGAGAAAGAAGGGATCAGCATCTGCCCCTCCACTGCCACTCATGAGGGTGCTGAAGACCCCAGTGAGGTGTCCATTTAGTCTCCTCAAATACAAATGTCTTGGACACTTGGGGATTTTCTGTAGAGAAATAGAACATTTCCTACACCTTAGATGCTCAATACATGAAACTGCTACTATGCACTATCACAGTAATGATAAAAGGACTTTTCAGTGTATTTTTTTAAGATGTAGGCTACAGAAAGAGAAGGAATGTGTGATTTGATTATTATTTTGATTCTAGGAAATCTTTTATAATTATGCTAAATTTATATAATTACTTCTCATTGTAAAACATTCTTCTTTTTTTGGCCTTTAATGACCAATCTGACACAAACCATTCGTTTCTAAGTAGAAGTGTAAAGATTTGAGCCAGATATTGAAATAAAGTACCAGACGTTTGTCACTGGTTCCTAATCCCTGCCTTCCAGAAACCTTTTCTGGTAATTAGTTTTCCATGCAAAATATGAGGCTTTGATCAGCTTTTGAGTGCCCCAGGCAAAGCTTTTAGTATTTCCGGAAGGAAATTAAACATTATTGCTGTGAAACATCTCCTGTTCAAAGATTTTCTGATTATTTTGATGTAATACCATTTTTATTTCATTTTTTTCACATTTTGATATGAAGCTACTATCAGATTTTGAATCTTGCTGTTATAAAAAGATTGATGGTTCTTCCTGGTCCTGTCAGGATGGAGTAATTGGTTATGGAGAATAAGAATTAGCCATTGTTAGCATGAGCATTTGAAAATTGAAACTTATTCATAGAATTATATGTGGTTTTGGTGATCTTTTTTCTTTTTCTGGTGAAAAGGTTTTTTTGGTTTAGAATTTTTAGTTGGTAAAACACTTTATGGCTGAAAATTACTTCCCTTGATGGCAGAGAAGTCATTATACCCTTTGTAAAGGGGAGATGGTATCAACTGATAATATTAGACATTAAAATCTCTTTAAAATACTAACACTTTTAAGAAAATGACAACATTTACTGCTGAATTAACTGTGACCAACTGTTTACTGAAACAAAGAAGTAGAGGCAAGAAGAATATTTAATGAATAGATTGAAGGAGTTTTTGGGAGGATGTCACTTCTTAGGATGCCAACACCTAAGAATGACAAGAGGATTCTCTGACTTTTTTAATCCTGTTTATTTAGGAGGTGTGAAAATGAGCCACAGTGTTTTATTGAGTCCTACTATACCTCTTCCATTTTTGAAAGTGTAATAGCAAAATTGTTACTGTGCTTTCTGCTAAAAGCATTAGAAATGACTAGAAGTGATTAAAAGTCACATTGGAACAATTGTGATTTGGATTTATGTGGAAAAGGACTCAGCTGCTGTGGAAAACAGTAGTAAGAGATGTACAGAATTTCCTGAAGCATGTTGTGACATCAGTACAAAAGTTTGTGGTGGTTTGTTCATTTGTATTTACTCCCAAACAAAAAAATGTCACTCCTTAGAAAACACTGATCCAGGCTTAAAAATTTAGGAATAGTTCCGTGTCTTTCCTTTCTTTAAACCTAGCCTTGGGCTATGTTGCCACATTCATGGATGAACCCAGTTATGTTGAGAAATCCTAACTGATAAAGCACCAGGGTAGAGGAAATGTAGAAATGGCACATAGTGGAAGTTTGGATCAGATTTCAGCTGGAGTTTCTCAGCTTGAATCTTTCAGCACTTAAAACTGAGTGCATTTGTCTGTGAAATAAGAGATCATGGTTTATCTCATGCTGTTCAATGGCTGTCATTTCAGGAGACTCTTTAGGAAGTGGATATGCATGTGAGTGGTGTGTAATGAAGGTAGCCCTAGTACAAGGGAAGTGTTCTTGGGGGTTTTGTTTGGTTTTTTCCATATGTATTATTGTTTGAGCAGCGTGATGTGGTGGAAGATGTCCCTGCTCATGGCAAGGGGTTCGAAACTAGATGATCTTTAATGTGCCTTTCAACCCAAAACATTCTGTGATTCTATGTTCCTTGACTTAAACATCTGTCTAAAATTTTGCTTAATTTCAAATACTTATTATTTCAAATGTTATCTTCCAACACTGATCTTCCAGTATCTTACAATCTTAATGTGCAAAGCCTGTGTGATTGAGATGGATTTCTCTTACAGCATGAGAAACAATAGCAATTCTGACTGCATTTCCTATCTTTTTAACAAAAACAAACAAACAAAAAGTTTGTTTGTATTATAATTTCATTATTAACAAATGTGATTCATAGGTAGAACGTAGGGGTTCCCCCATGCTGTGTAGTAGATCCTTGCTTGTAATTCAGGGTTTCCCCTCTCCTGTTTTTTTTAGCTGGGTTATAGAGTCTTAATTCTTCCTGTCTCCTAGATGACTGTATATTAATTTCTTCCTTTCTGCTCAATCCTGATGGGTTTTTGTAGGATTACCTAGAGTGGTAAAGTGTGACCTTCAGCAGGGCTGTGGTTCAGAGGCTCCCATGTTGTTATTCTGGCTATGACACTGCCTCCCCCATGCCTGGGGAAGTTGCTGACTCTGCTTTAATCTTCATAAGTAAATGAGAGTGAAATTTCACTGCTGCGTTTTGCGGGAACTTGGTGCCTCCTTCAGAATAATCCAGTGTTAATCCTGATCTCACAGAAACCAAGAACTGATTTGCATTGATGATTTTTTTCATTTTGATGTACAGCTTTGGAACACTCACCTTATACATCTGTCTCCTGATTTTGGTTCATTTTTTTCCCCCCAATGGAATTGGTGATAAAATAATACACTTTGGCTTAATAATAGTAGGAAGGATGACATGTACTTCTGAAAAAACATACTCATCTTCAGAGCATCTGTCCATTCCAAAAGTAATTTTATTGCTTTATTCCCATTAACTCCTCCATTGCCATGTGGCTAAATGAATTTTCCCTAATGCGGGTTTCTATATCCATGTAAAATTTTACAAGTGGTTCTTTCTCTGGTATCTATGAAAAATTATATATTTAGATTCTGCATTCATAAAAACTGCAGAAATATTTTTGAGACCTTATGTATTTTATGATATACCACATAGAGTAGTATCATTATTGCTTCCAGAACTCTTAGCTATGTGTGGCTGAACAAAAATGTCAAGACATTGAAACCAAGATCTGTGGGAGAGAAATTTCTGATGTTAAACAGGAAGCACAAATATTCAGCAGAAATATTAGCATATGCATCATTAATAACTCTACAGATGTACACATGTTCATTTTCTCACTCATTTTATCCCTAAGCGTTATTATTTTATTTATGGGAAACTTAAAATTATATAAGCCACACAATTTAATACTTAAACGAGAAATTACGTACGTGAAAAGAAATAATTTTTTGTGTGTTTGCCGAACAGCTGATAGGAGGAATATCAACCAGTCCTGTAGCCATGTAGCTTAACCAATGTTAAAAAAGGAGTTCTATTTACTCTTCGACAACTCCAGTACTAGTATTATCTGAAGTTTGTGCTGTATATGGAGTTTCTTATTCTTGGTGTTCTGTAATAATACCCAACTCCTGCATATCAGTGTTAATTGGACAATTAGTAGTTTTCCTGTTTGCCACACATAGAATTTGGGCACAAAGATCCAAGTATTTATTTTAAATCTATGTGTGTCTGGACATTCTCTTCAAATCAGTAGAAGCAGAGATGGGAAAAAACCAAACCAATGAACAAGATCAAGATCACTGTATTGGGAAAACTCCAGACCTACTATGCAGTGCCCTGAAAGTGAAAAGCATTTCCTTTGCTACTGTAGATAAAAGGATTGTGTGGGGCCTCTTGCACTGCAGCACTTGTGAGAATCCTGAATTCTAAGTAGAAGTGAAAGGACTTTTACTTGTGTTCAGAAACTAAGTTGATGGTTTTTTCCATACAGAAAATGATTGAAAGGACAAAACAACAAAATAAAAAAATCAGAGTACAAGTCTGAGTTGGCCTTGACTCAATGTTCAATTATATTTAAAAAATAGAGGTGCATTAGTCATATTCTCGGAAGGATTTCTTGGAAAAGAGCTTTTCTGTTTGTAAGCTTTTCCTGTGATTAATAGGGTTTTTTTAGAAATAAAAATATTTTTGAAGTTAGGTGAATTGGTGCTTTGGAAATTAATAATGATGAAAACTGAAATTATCTGCTGCTGACTTTCAGGGACACTGAGTGCTGTGAGCAGAGTGCAGAGAGCTGTGCAGAGGAAGCCATTTCTGCCTGGGCAAGGCAAGTGTGTGGTTCTCAGAAAACCCCAGGAGGTGACAGAGGGCCTGTTGTGAGGCCCCATCTTCTGGTGCCTCCTCCTCTGGCTGCTGCCTGAAGCCGGCTGTCAGGTACAAGGTGCAGTCCGTGTTCTCTTTGCGGTCACATCCCTCTGCTTTCACTAAAGAGGACCTATTCTTACCATGTAAATCTTGCAGGAAAAGCTAGGAATTGAAACCCACACAGTGCAAAATAAGGGAGAAGTATAGAGTAAGAAGGAAGCTGGTTCCATGTTTGTTATGTTGCAAAGCAGCAAAACCAAATGAAATCTGCGTAAATAATAAGAAGAAGGTGGGCCACTTCTAGTATGATTTTGGGTATCTAAAGTTCGAGACCTAATCACTCAGACTCCTGTTAAAGTTACGTGCTAGAACCCATCAACGTGGCTAGTTTTTAGTTGGTCACCATTAACAGTTGAAAGCTGTCAAAATAGTTTTTTATGCATAAGCAACATTCAAACAGAGCAAGAGAAAGAACTGGAATTTTAATCATATTTTTGATGACAAATTAGAAAAAAGTATTTTACAAATGGATGGGGCTACATATCTGTCTTAGAGGATTTAAAATATGTTTGTTACATCTTTTAAGACATGAATCATTGTTCTTTACCTGAAAAACTGAGCATGAATTATCCAAAGCCATGTGACTGCTGATATCTGGCTGTTGGTACAAAGCAATTTTACTGGAGTAAACTTGTAGTGTTGGTGCTTTGTCTTGATGGAAAATAAGGAGATCTGTGGGGCCTGGGAAAGCACCCTGGGTGCTTTTGGTTGTGAAATAGGTTGTTGATGGATCAGTACTCATACAGAAACTTTCACGGAGGGAGTTTTAAATGAGATTACTATCCATCTTTGTTCTCCCAGTGACTTTTCAACCTACGGTTTCTTTTATTCCACAGAGGGATTTATTGTTTGCTGTGTACCTCTGCTCTTCATCTGACCTTTATTGCTCTGCTGCCCACTGAGTTGTTCTTAAAGCCTAAAAAAGGCATATGTGTCAGACTGGGAAATTTGCCGGAGAATTGTCTCAAACACTGAAACAAATCATGTAAGAACCACATAGAACTAGCTAGAAAATATTTCCCCGTCTTACAGAAGTGTCACTTTTTCAATTTTGGTCTTTATTCCCTTCTTTGTCACTCTGAAATTATGTTGGAAACTTTCAGCTGTTGTAATGAAAAAAATCACTCAAGAAAGAGTGAGACTGATCCATAGCCATCAGTAGCCTGTGGAGTAGGTACTTTCTCTGGCACCTTGGTGGAGTGTGTCCCAGTAAAGAAGCCAAATCAAGCAGAGCAGGGTTTGGAGCCCAACTCCAGCAATCGCTTTATATCCCAAAAACCTGCACTCTGCTCTGCTTTTGTTTACATGCTTTT
Organism: Brachypodius melanocephalos; assembly: GCA_013398615.1. Taxonomy (NCBI): domain Eukaryota; kingdom Metazoa; phylum Chordata; class Aves; order Passeriformes; family Pycnonotidae; genus Brachypodius; species Brachypodius melanocephalos. The sequence goes on along the minus strand of VZSR01001831.1, from coordinate 2,137,279 downwards.
GTTTTTAACAGAAATTCCATCCTGGACCTGAGAAATGGTTTTTACTTTAAGTTTTGTCAGACTGTTGCAGTGAAAGTTGTAAAGTTTCATTTTCAACAAATTGTTATCCTCCAGTGGAAAAACTTGCACTGAAAAATTCCCAACCCAATCTGCTTCTGAGTTTGCCTTGTACAACATCTTTTTAAGGGAAGTCTTCTGATGCAGAACGGTTACCCTTCGTGAGGTCATGTTTTAAAAGGCAGTGAGTCTGAGGACTCTGGGTCAGAGGACTGACTCAGAGCAAATATAATTTGCCTCCTCACCCTCTGTCCCTGAAAAATGCAAATGTTGGCGACTGATAGGGGGAAGAAGTGGGAATGGTTTAAATCAACCCTGCCTTGCACAACAGGTGGAAAAGGAGCCTGAGGCAGTAGGTTCCCAGTATTTTGTCCTTGAGTGCCATAAAAAAATTCCTAATGCCAACTCAGGTGGTTGGGAATTTGTACTACACCTTTCCCGCCACCTCTAGCTGCACCTGCTGTGTTCCGCATGTTACTTGGTATTTGTCCAGCTCTTTGCAGGGTGTAAAATGGGAAATGGAAAGAATTGATAAAAGTAAAATAGGGAGGTAGTAGAGTGTTGCAGCTGTCTTGCAGTGGGACATGGGACATCTAAGGGAAGAGGCAGTAAGTCCATAAGGAATGCTTGGAACTGTTGTTCATCTACAGATACTAGGTTAGCAATTTAGAAATGGGACAAGTGCTGCATGCTGAAGGGAAGTGTAAATCTTCCAGGAATGGCACAGATCCTGTATTTTTTTTTTTTTTTTCTTGTTCTTTGTTTTCAGATGATGCTTCTCCTAAAGACACCTCTGAGATAAGGTGGCAAGACTTGCCAGTGCTTTGTCCTGTCTGGTGTTAATGCAAGAGTTGTAAATACCAGGCATAACTAAAGTGGTTTCCCTAAAGGAGAGATGGAGGGCAGAAGGGAAGAGTAAAATGAATGACTAAATTGTTTGGGAAAGAACAGAATACAGGAAGAAGTAGAAATTACTAAGTAGGTGGCATTTGAAATGTGCCTGTAAAAGAGAATGCAGAAATGGGAGCATTTTTAGTTAAGTCCCCTTTTTGAACTGTATTTCCCCAGATTGGAGGGTTTGTAGGTTAATTTCTTACAAGCTGGGCAGGATCAGGAGAGAGAAGGAGAAGAGTGAAGATCTCCTTTCCTTTCTCAGCTGCCTGCTGCCCTCTTGTGCAATGATCTGCTTTCTACACTGGTGCTTTTCCTAGCTGTTCATAAAGGCAGTGATAAACTTGGAGTTGGTTCTCAGTTTGATGAAAAGCTGATTTTGGGGTGCTGACCTCAATCACTTTTCTGTATTTCACCCCCTGCAGATCCTGTCCTCATATCAACTGGCACTGGCCTTGACCCTGTCTCTATATTTTTAAGGATTTAAGGGAGGATGGAGACAACTGCTCTATCATAGGGTTTGTCTGATCTGTTGTGATAAGCTTGATATGAAATCCACTGTACCTCCTGCTACAGCTGGTTCGTGAGTGCTTCCCTCCCTTCTTTGGCTTAGAAGGGAAAATATTTGACTTCTTCATTGTCAAGATGTTCTTCTCTGGATGGTAAGGAATTAAACTTTATAAGGACTTCTAGCATTATGTTCAACTCTTTTTCCATTTCAATGGAATCATGCAGGGGATGATCTCGCACCATCTGAGTGTCTGAAAATTCCCCGATAACAGAAAGGAAGCTGAAGGAAGTTTAACATGAGGAAGAAAGTGAACTAGGGTTGGGAGAACAAGTGTGGGGAATTAGAATGGGAGGAAGATGGAGAACTAGGGGTGGGCATGGAGAGAGGATAGGAAACAGTAGAGAAGTTTAATAAGGTCATCTTCAAAAAATGGAAAGAGTTTAAGAGGATTGTTTACAAAGAGTCTAAAAAGAGCAGGAGAACTCCTGATAGGTTGTTGGACGCTTAATGAAGGGACATGTGGACACAGCATCCATATGTACATCCTCTTGCAAACGGAAGGGGGCTGCTGAAGAGCCTAACTGGTGTGGTAAGGGTATTCATGATATTCATGATGTTACAACAGCAACGCAATTAAACCTTCAGCTGTGTAAAGAGGAGAAGGGAAAACTAAATGCGAAGTGGAGAACTTAGTTGTTTATGTCTGTGGTGTATCTCAAAGTTCACTGTCGTGACAGTGATACTTAGTCTGCTTGTTTTGTGTCTGGAACTGCTTTGAATTTCCAAACTGCCATCAAAAGGTGGCAGTATAGCAATGGAGATCAGCAGCTTGGGCAAAGATGTTTGAGTGGGAAACGTTTTCTTTCACTTCTGCTCCTGTTACAACATGGGTCATCAGCACAACTGCAAAGCAGAGAACGCTGTACGGAAGTTTTGTAGTTACCTATTTGTAGTGAGAACTAATGCCTGTGGTTTTTCCCACTGGATGGAGGGATACCTCCTGTCTTTGCACACAAGAGAAGAGCGGGAATCACACATGCTGGGATTCATCCAGAATTAACTGTTAGTCAAGTCTGACTCATCTCGCTTGGTGAGATGCAAAAATATTCAGGAACAATTTACCCCACTCCAAACCAGGTCTGTGATACAGGTGGCTGAGAAACCCACAGGGAATAGTTCTCATGCAGATAACTACAAAAATACATTTTTGAAGAAAAGAACAAGAGAAAATGGTATTAACTAAAATTGTTTAATGTCACAGGCACATAAATTAATCAGACCACATAGTCCTTAGTACAAACATTCCCTTTACAGAAATGCAATAAATAATTAAATTAGATTAATCAATTGGTATAAAAAATAAAGAATCCTCTCAGGAAAAGTAAACATTATACAAAATTATATATACCATGCTAAAACACATCTCAAAGTGCCTACAAAGGGCACTTATGATCAAAATCATAAATATATTGTAAACCCTCCCTGGGAGGTAATGCGCTTTTATGGCTTACATGATGTACTCTGTTAATGAAACACACATTGTTTCTGCAGAGTGCACTTAGTACAAAGAGAGTTCATCTCATAAAAGGAAATAAGAGCATGTACACATTCAGATTTGTGGTATCTGGTCCTTCCTAAGATCACAAGTTCCACCTGGGGCATCTTAATTTTTCCCTCTGAGAACACTGTTACAGAAGAAGGTGCTGTCTTCTTAAACACTGATTTGTCCTGCTCACATTTCATGTTCTTCATCCATCCTGTTCTTTAAATAGTGCACCCTGAATAATACACTCAGTCTTTGATCACTCTGACAAATGAAAGAGTGAGCACAAAGCCATACATCTTGGAAATGAAAGTGTATTTGAAGTGCACAGAGTTGCCCACAGTGATTATGCTGACACTGCCCAGAGGTGTGGTGTTGGCCAAAATCAGCTATGCTAATGTTGTGATTAATAGTCTGCACATGTAGCTGGACTGGCTCGTCCAATAATTTCAGTTTTCAGCAAGATCTCAGAGCAGTTAACCCTCTGAAGTTACATTTGTTGCAGTTTCTCACTAGTTTTTTGAATACTACAAGTGAGCATTTTAAATTAAGTTGTTCTGCAGGTGCAAGAAATAACTTCAGTTAACAAACAAGTATATTGTGTTAAAATCAAGAAAAAATAAACTTTAGCACTATTTTTGGTGTGACAGAATCACTGTTAAAAACAGTGGAGCAAGTCACTAAACAGAAATAGATGCATTACTTACTGCATTACATGCTGCCTCTTGGACAGAACCCAGGCATTGCTGCAGTGTAGGCAGGAGTACCTAGTTAGCTTATGACATTCCTGTAGGGAATTACTTTCCATTCATAAAATGTCCATCCCAGGTACAAAAGTTGTTTCTCAATGCTTTGTAATGATTGCTAATAAATATGTAATACACAGTGTTGTGTTTGTCAGGGCATGCTAGTCCCATTTCATCTGAGCAACAAGGCTCTTTTAGAACAGTGATTTCAATGCACTTAGCAAGTAACTGGAAAAGACATTTACAGATAAAAAAATACATATGTATTCTTTGTACAAAAATAAAGCTCTTTCTCCAAAACCCTGCACATGCAAATATTCCATGGAGCTGCATGACAAGTGCTGGTTTATTTGTTGTCGTTCTAGGACTCACATAAAAATGTACTTAATTCATGATAAAGACATTCAATTAAAACCCCTCCATAAAAATACAAATGTAGAAACATCAGCAGGTACACTGCAACTGCAGGACATGCTTCAATGTTTTCCCAGTTGCTTTTATCCAAATCTGGAATGGAATTTTACGGACTATAAAATGTGTTGCAGTTGCAGCAGCTGTGCATAGTGCTCACCAATTGGTGCTGAAGGGACTTCATTGGTAGGTGAGTCAGAGAAACGAGGATAGAAGGTGCAGAAAGAACATAATTTAAACTCTGCTTTGATTGCTTACGTAGGGGTGGTAGTTCTTTTTTAGAATGTTAATTCTGATGTAGTAATGTGGAAACACTGAGGTACGAGATAGAACATTACACAGAAGAAATGTGGGTTTTGAAACAGAAAAGGAGAAGAAAAAGATGTTCTAAATCAAAATGACCATCACCAGAAACAAGGAGAGTTCGCTTGGTTTGTTGAGCCCTGCGGAACATCTTTCTTCTTTCTGATGTACATTTTTGAGGAGGTTCACATTTCAGGACAGTGAAAATGTGGAGGCAGCAAAGCTTTTTGTATTAGTTTTCCTTTAGGCATACAACATTGGTAGGAATGGAAATATTTTTAATACTACCTCATTATTTTTGGAGGTAACTAAGCTTGTCATTTTCCATCCTAACACTAGATGCAGTTTTCTAGTTTCCTCTCTCTACCACATTTCTACTAAGTAGAGAAAAAAATAGATGAACAGTTAATATTTACTGGAAGGCTCTATGTTCTTTTTGAAGATCTGTTTCCTTGTTTGGGCCCAATACCTGTTTGGGGTAGATTAGCAGTTACTGCTCAGATGGAAGAACCCAGAGGTTAAGAATCCTTGCAAGCAGAATATGGTGGTATATAATTAAGCTGCCAAAACTAGTTTTAAGTGCTGTGATACTCACTTTCATTTTAAAATTTTTCAATGATATTTCTAGCCACAGAAATGTTCAGGGTTCAGGAGGTGTACAGAAAAGTTTCCACATAGCAAAAAGCTTGACAGATTTTTAAAGAAAAAATGGCAAATGAAAAACTTTTAAAAACAAGCAGGAAGAGAGAGAGTGAATAGTGTTAATGGTACATGAATATGAGGATAAATGCTGTCCTCTGAGAAAGAGCAATATGCATTAGAGCTGTTTCACTCTGACTAATCATCAGTTACTGTACTTATTGGATGCTTTGCAGTGGCTGGTTGTACCAGCCTGTCATGACTCTGCTATATCTATCATGTTAAGCTGGAGCAGTGTAGATGAAATCCATTTTCCAAAACAGGATTTCGCCCAGAGTCCTGTATCTCTGCTTAGAGCATCTGAGTGACATGTCTCCCTACTGAATCCCATGGCAAATGTGCAATTAGCTTCAAGATCACAGCTGTACAGTATGATTTGTAAATGTTTTTCCCAGTATTGAGAAGGCAGTTAAATGCAGGATATTTTTCCATAGTTAGCTAAGATGCAGTCTAAGAACTTACAAATAAAGCTCTGTGTGTGGTATTATTTAAGTAAGGATCAGTCCAAACAGATTCCTTTGAGGTTTCAAAGCCCCTGATAATTTTTCTGTTAATTTTTCTTTAAAAAGTTGCAGAAATCTCTGCATGGATTCAGTTAAGATCAAAACAAAAATATAGAAGTAACCTATGTAATAGGTTTCATGGATTCAGTTAAGATCAAAACAAAAATATAGAAGTAACCTCATGTATTTCTAGTTCAGCAGAAGGGGGACAGTTAAGTCCCTTACAAGAGCCTATTTTTGTGAAATTAGAATTTAATTTTCCCTGTAAGGTGGGGCTAGAATCACTTGCAAAATAGCATCCATCTTATAAATACCCATCCAAATAAGACTCCTTAGTATTTTGGGAGAAGCTTTCACTTACCACACACAGAGAACACATAATAATAGCACTGGAAAGTATTTACATTTTTCACATCTTAAATAATAACATAGTGTCTGCTTTAAAAAGTAGATTTTCAGTAGCCTTCAGCTCTGGTGTGTCCTAGATTAGTTCTTGAATAGCTGTAAAAACAACACATTGTTAGTAGAGATGTAAAATAAGGATGTCTGCAATGGTTTGTAAAATGCCAAAAAGTACCCAGGAAGAATGAACTCTGCTTACCATTTGTATTAGATTTGCAAAGCCCTTCAAAAATTCTTTGGGGGTTTTCTTCTCATAAGATTCACATGTAGACTCACACTGCTGGAAGAGAATCATGGCACTTCTAAACAGTACATCACAATCCTAAATCAAACCTCAAGCTTTCTCATTGAAAAATCAATGGGGTTGTGATCAATTCCTTTTCTAGCTGGAAAATCTTTTACACAACCTCTTTCAAAAGGGAAGGACTTGAGTAATGATACATTTCATTCACATTTTTTGCATTGATCCATGTCCTTCTGCCAAGACATTGTGTGGTTGCCAAGTGTGTGTATGTGATGTTTTAGGGTCACAGGGAATGCTTCTCGCAAAAGTGCAAAAACCGAACTTTTGAATTTCTAAAGTAATGAAAGGCAGATTGCTTTTTCTAACAGATTTGTTTTCTACAATTTCATCATTGCAGGAGGCATCTGCTATAGAAAATAAGGAGCAATGATCACAATTACGGGCACTGTGAGGAAATCCTACCTTTCCAGGGTCTCTGTAGGTCAATTTGTTCACGATTCTAATGGCTTTGGTGAACTTCGCCTTTTCTTGGCTGCTCACTGGTTGTAATTTCTGGATGCCCTTCTTGAAGCAGATCACAGCTGTGTACAGACATCCCTCCTAGGGCAGGAGAAGAAGGAACTATTTTAAAGCCAATGTTGCAGCACTTTTTCCTGCACGTTAGGTTGTGGTCCATATGCAGAAGAAAGTACCCAGGATATTAACTGAGAATATTCAACCATATTTTTTTTTAAAGTTAGTTTTAGGTATGCAAGTGATATCGAGGCTTTACTATGGCTGTTCTTGCCTCATTATTTAAATATTTCCTAATGAAATGAGTTTCACTTGGCTATTAATCATGACAGCATTTGAAAGAAAACAGTCCTGAAGAGGAGATCAGTTGTGTGTAGTCGGTTTTCACCTACTAAAGCACAAGCATATTATTTTTTAAAAATTACAAATATCTCTCAGTGCTACATGTGGAAATAGACTTTTTTCTTCCTAATTTTTGTGCCCTTTCTAATAATGCCTGGTTAATAATTAGAATTGGCATACAACTGTGTGTTTTCAAATACTATTGAAATGTTCTTATCTGACAGCATAGGAAATTATACAGAAACCATCCCCAAAACTAACCTAACAGTCAGCAGAGAAAGAAAAGCAATGTTTACTGAAGCCAGTTCAAGTTGCTTTCTGTTTTCTGAAGAAGGAAGCTGCTGATCACACATATTAGAAAGGTTCCGAAGCCATCATCCTTGTTTTGCATACCAACTACTACCCAAGCGCCTCTGCCTTATGAGATGTCACTGCAGTTTCTTCTTTGGGCGAAGACAAGGCAGCCTTCATGGATGTTGCTTGTAGCAAATTTTACTAGCAACATTCTGTGTTGGTCAGATAAAACATTTTATTTTCCTTAGGAGGCACACGTTTATATTTGTTTCAAGCATCCTTACTGTAAACTGGCCTTGCTTAATGGAAAAAAACACTACTCTTCTTTTAAAGAGATCAGTTTTCCAGCTGAAACTGAAAACATTTTCGGTCTCATCTGCGCTGAGCTGAGAAACCAGCATTTCTCATCTGTGCTGCATTTTCTGTTTTGCTGAGCTGTCACTTAGAGCTGAGGCAGCCAGCGATCAGGGCACCGCAAGGATTGTGGGGCCCAATGTGTTGTCATGGGCTGAGCACTTTGGGGATGAGGCATGAAGGAGCACAGGCCACTGGAAATGTCTGAGAGGGGCTAGAAATGTGTAAAATATTTGTATCAGAGGCAGCTGGCATCAGTACTCTGCATCTGACTCAAACTGGCTTTACAGAAGGAGCCTGTAGAGCCCTTGCTTCTGGAATTAGTGATCAGCAGGGTGAGATACAGATCCAAGGCCCATCAGCATCATGCCAGTTCAGCTGCAGTGCCAGTCCACAATCAAGACAGCTCATTTGCCCTCCAGGTTGGAATCACCTCAGCCTTAACACTGCTTTTTCAGCTTCAGCCTGTTTTCCCTTGAATTGATGTCCTCTACTCTCTCTTTATTTTTAGGAAACAATACATGATTGTTGAGGGTAGAAGGAAATTGTGTGGGAGTGAATTGGGGCTAACAGTCCACACAAAGGAACCTCAAGGAAGCCAAAACAGATAGGGATAAACCATTCTAAATGTTATAATAGGTAGTTTTCTCCTTGAATATTCAAGACCAAATATGAGCAGGTTATAATAAAAACAATTTCAAATATTTTGGTATTTGAAATGCAGTTATGTGAGTGACTTTTTATTAAATTGAGTTTCACTAGGCTGTAATGGCACCTAATCACCCTGAGTGCTGCTTTGGCACACTGTGACACATGTTTTAGTCACCTTGTAGTGCTGGTGATAATTACTGTTAGCACACTAATGTTTTTTACAGTCTTTAATCAGAAGCTGAACCTGTATCAACTTAATACCTTCTAAATATGTGAATTCTCTGTCTTCTGTAGTGTTCAGAGGAGGCACTTAGGATCTCCCAGAATCAGACAGTAAAGCCCTAAGCTGCAAGTGAGCTGTCGTTTTCCTTCCTGAGGTGAGCATGACTTTTTTTAAGAAAAAACCCCCAACAACCTCATTAAGCAATTAGTCACGAGTTGTGTTTGCTTCGTTTCAGAGACAGTGGCAAACACTGGAGTAAAATGACAGCTAATAATCTCTTCCTTTTCACTTTGACACCATGAGTTAGAAAGAGTTCTAGTGGAAAAAGCCCAGCAATGAATTTGTGCACTGCAGTTGTTTCTAGCAATTCAAAGGAATGTATCTGGTTTGGTCATGCTTCTGTATATTTTTTGGCAAGTTAAACATGTGCCCAGCTGTAAAGCCTAGGAGGAGACTAACCAAAACCTGTGTGAAATGAGGTAAGTTTTTTTCCTTTCTTCTTGTAGCTGCTTTGCAAGGGAGTTTAGAATCTGAGTAGATAACTTTTTAAGAATGCCTACAGCTGTACAGCATAGTAATGCATGGTGATTGCTTATATATGTCAATCAAAATTGTTTGTGCTACAGAATAGGGCTAAAATTTTAAGACAGCTGATAATGCAAGTATAATATTAGATAACCACAGAGTTGCTCTAGACCTCAGTTGCATGTTGAGGGATTGTCGAAGTAGGATGCATTTACCCTCTAAGTTTTTAAGACAATTTTACTGTGATTAGTATTCAACTTCATGATACGTCCTGCCTCCTACCACTTTTGAGTGTGCACAGACTTGGTGACTCACTGCATGTAAGAAGATCTTAACCTTGGAAGATGCAAAATAGCAGCACTAAATAATGTATAAATAAGTATCTGTATTTAAAAGGCTGCTCTTGTGTTTTTAACTAGTTATAAACTAAAGAGAATATTTCCAGGTGCAGTTTTGTCTGCCTGTTGGTACCACAACCCCTGCACAAATAGTTTCAGAGAGAGCAGTGTTACTGCACATGAGAGGAGGCACAGTGACATTGCCCTGCAGTCCCACTATTGCCATTTGGCTGCAGTGGGAGGCAAGAGGCTCAGCCATGCTGGAGCTCATGGCAGCTGGAGGCACTTCCACTCCAAATATCTGCATTCCCAAAAGCACTGCTGCTCATCTGGCTCCTGTATGAATCCTTACTCCTAGCACTGTTTCTTAATTAAATGATATGTGCAACTCTGGATCTGTTGGTGGGTTATGATACACATACAATAGCAAAACAGTAATTGTGATGCCAAAATATAAACACTTCTGCCATTAAATATCCAGGAAAAGGAGAAAAAGAAACTTCAAAAAAGTATTTTCCTATTTAGTCTAGTTTGCATTAAGAGTACTAGGACAGAGATGAGAAGAAGGTATCTTCCATTTGTCAATGGAATAAACCAGTACAAAATCAAAATTATGTAATTATGAAAAAAAAAATATTAAAGCAGTCTCACCACAGGGTTTTCTGGTGTATGCAGCAATTCAGCATCCTAAAATAAAACAAATCTAAGTTAGAAAAGTTTTAACATTTGAAAGTGATGTCCCTCACAAGATATATACTAAGCAATACATAATGCTTGAAAGTAATTTCAGTATTAGGACAAATGCCATCTCTTACCTTATCTTTCACCACAGTTTCTAACTGTTCAATTTTCTGGTGAATCTGTCTGTATTTTAATGTTCTGGGTGAAGCCGCAGTCAGCACCATAGTGGAGCAGAAGAAAAACATGCAGAAAATCATCATCGTCTTCATCCTGATGAGTAATATTTTAGAATGTGCCAGGACCAAAGTTGTGCTGTTCAAGTGTAACACTCCAGTTTGAGCTGTGCTCAGGTAAGCTCTGCACCTACCTATATATTGCTCCCTGCTGGAGATGGAGAACCCACCCATTTCAGTTTGGAAAGCTTTGTAGAATGGATTAATGAGTAACGCTTTTTTCTTTTCCACTGGCTAGATGCATGTACGTGAGCTTGTGCGTGGGGGGGCAGGGATTGATGGAGTGAAAGAAAATGTGCCCCATCTGCACATTGGGCAGGAAAAAAAGAGAAAAGGGTGAATTCCCATTTTCACTTTGAGTCAAGAAATCATCGTACTAAAATGTTGGTACTTAGAAACCACAGGCCTAGGTAAACAAAGATTCTGCACTTTTTTTCTGTGTCATACAGCAGTGAATCTCTTCAGTCCATCTGCAGCTCTTCTGTACTGTTCTGGAGAAATATGACAGGACTTCTTTCAAAATTTAAATGTGTTTATCATACGTTATGGCTCCAAGGAGTGTTTGTTAGCTGTTTCTTCATGACATCTATGAACTGTGGCTTTTTCATTCTCAGCTTGGATTCTGTTAGAGCTGTGAGTAAAAGCTCATCTTAGCACTTAAACCAGCTGGAATTTGCTTTATATTTGCTTGGAACCAGTAGCAGATATATTAACAACATTGTGGAGGACATGTCCACTGCGAGTGAGGGTTGCAGGGAGATACATTGTCCCGGGAGTGATGAATTCCAGTAGCATGCCCATTACCAAGAGGGGAGCAGTATTGGAAGGGCAGGGACTAAGTCCTGGTGAGTCAAGCCCAAGGGACACTCTTGCTTGTGGCAGTGATCCAATGCTTGTGGCATCTAAACGCATTCAGTTACATCCTTCAACAGCTGAGAATTTCCTTGGGAATGTAGAAGAACATATGAAGTCCAAACAGAAGCCTGGGCAGGCGCTGGGGACTTACTGGACTCCCAGCTCTAGGAATCAATTGATTTTAACATCACTGATCTTGATATTTCATCACAAAGAGGGGGAAAACAGCTTTAAATTACTTTTATGTATTATCATTATTTAATTACTGTCAACACCATTGAAGGATTCCTGTATGGAGTAGAGGGCAGTTAAAGTCACTTGGGCTCCTTCACTTGTGATGAGTAAAAAAGTGGTCATGTATCTCTCAAAAGAAATCTTTTCCTCTGAAAACCTGAAGATTCCAGATGGCTTTGGGGATGCTTTACAAAATCTTCACAGAGTTTGGACTGCAGTTGGATGTCTGGTAACGTGTGTAAAATGCACATCTATAAATCTTTCTGGTGGGCAAATCTGGGCAGCCAGGCTGGGTCACTTGTTCACTCTTCATTTAAAAAGCTGGTAAGAGTTCTGTCTGACATACTCGAGCATGTTTCCTTTCTGTGTACAAATGATTATTTACTCTATGCTGTTTATGCGCTTAGGTAATTTTTCACCATTCAGAAAATGAATAGCCTAAAGGAATTAATTTTATAGGTGTATGTGTAAATACACATAACTGCACTCAGAGTCTTGTGCATACACACAGAGAATCTCTCCTGGTGAAAGGGGTAGCTACTAACACCCAATAGAACAGAAATTCTGAAAAAATGAGAACTGAAACAAGTAAAAAACTTTCTTCTATCGCATAATCTGAAATTTTATTTCTTGAAGAAAAGGTAGTGCTATGATGATTTTTTTCCCCTATGGACGCATCTTAAAATAATTTTAGATAAGCAGCACAGCTGCACTGAAGTACAGAGGATCTCAGTAGGTTTTATTTGAAATATCTGTTAATTTATGGTTAGGGTTCATTAAAGGAAATCGACAGCATCTTTGGTTTGAGAAACCACATGGTGACCAATACTACTTTTTATCCTCTCTCCCTCCATCCCATTTCTGTGAAGCATTGCAAAAATTTTTTTTTTGTCTGTTGTCCAACACCTTCCTGAGGCTACTGAGAGCACGGAGAGATTATTTCCAATAGTGATGATCTTTACACAAAAAGGGAACTTGGCTCTAGTCGTCTTTACCATAACTTTTCTGTAGGTTCTTGCTTCGTAACGTGGATGAATGTTCATTTATCTTCAGTCCGCTTTTTGATTTACTATTGGAAGTGTTCATAGTAAAGAAACAGGCTGGTGATAATGTTTTCTTTTACTTCTTATTGTCTGTATTTCAGTTGTGGATTCTTTTGGGAAGTTTCTTTGAGCCCAGCTTCAGTAAGTGGTCGTAGTAGCACTGTCAGCCATTTATAGATCTTTATTTGGTTGATAGGTTGGAAACTTTCCACTCGGATGTGTAACAGGACTGTATTAGCTGTGACATCATGTGATGGTTGGTCGCGTTTCATGCAGAGAGATCACTGAACGTTTTTGCTTGTCCAGACAACTTCAGAACCACTTAAAAACTTCAGTTAATGCACAGGGTAACTCTCCATGTGTTTTCAGAAGCACTGGCTTGAAGGGGCAGAGGCAGATCTCCACCAAATCATGGGAGGTAAGATGGCTCTGTCTGAGCTACTCCAAATGAAACCAGTTACAATCTGAGATCAGTTTTAAAGCTGGTGGAGTAAATGGGAAGTTAAACAATGGGCATCTGACAGTGTGGTAACTTGTGTTTGCATATCAAGTCTCTAAAGCTGCTGTATAGTCTTCTGTTTTGTGTTAGAGGCTGTAAGGCCACAAGAATTGCATCAAAGAAGCCATGCTGACAGAGAAAGTGAAATGCAAGGACAAAGGAGGACTTCCTCTATTGTCTAGGCAGTGGAGAAAACTCCTTGATATCCCTCTTATCTGATAAGAGCGAGCAGCAAGTTTTTATATACGTCACTGCTCTCTTGTGGCTTAGGAACATGCTGAGTCAAACAATGACAGCCTCTCTCACACTGTCGCCAGCCCGGTCCCACAGGGAGAGCTGGAAAGTGGAAATGTGAGAAACCTCCCAGCCCTGCCCCGTTGGGCCGAGTACTCTTCTTTCCTCTTTGCGACGATGCCACCCAAGAACTGCATGACTTGGGCCCCAAAAGCCTGCTTTCCCCACCCACATTTTCCTTTACAGGAGAGCTGAATGGAGGCTTTTCCCATGGCTTAGTCATTGCTATGGTTTGGCCAAAAAAGTCTGTAATATACAGGGCTGCTTTCAAAGAATTTTTATAACTTAGGTTTGTGACATTTCATATATATACTATATGTGACTTGGGAGGATTGTAGAAGACAAGGGGAGAGAGGTATGCTGGAAAATGGAGACTAGGAAGAAGATTCCTGTAAAACAGATTTAGAAACATTAGTCTTCAAAATAGTTCTGACAGCTTTGCAAGTCAGTTCTACTCTCTTGCAATCTTATTTTCTTATTACAAGATTTGGTATAATTCTTTGGTCTTTTAACTTTGCTTTGTAATGAGTAAACCTAACCTGGGAAAAAAATTTAACTTGTATTTGCTATAAAAATCAGAGTAAATATAACTCAGAATGTGGAGACACAGACACTAAAATATGAATAGGCAACAATATAAAACTATTTACATTCTTCATAATATTCCTCCAGGGTTAACTTGTAGCCAATTTCTTTCCCATCCTGCTCCTAGGTCAAGCCAGTAATGCTTTTGAAGCACATAGTTTGATGTATTTGTGTCCTCACCAACTACTAATGACAAACTGTACTAAGGAAACATCCTGTCAACACCTAGAGCCTGAGACAAGCTTAGGCTTAGGCTTCTGCACAGAGCCAGATATTCAGAACTGTCCTCTTGTGGGCACATCCTTTTAAGTCTCCTTTAGTGCTGGGAGCAGCCTCCCATCCCCTGGGTCACAACTTTCTCTGCATATAGGATGGAAGAAGCCTCACTGGGTGAACAAGTGGGATCTTGTGCCACTGTAGTTAGCCATATCATGCAGTTCCTTTCACATCTCAGCTAAAAACTCCTGCAAAAGGCCTGAACAGTTTAATCTCTGTAACTAAGAGCTTTGAGATATGCCTGAGCTGTGTTCCAGCTTTCATAGAGAGCTTCATTCTTCTTTACAGTAGTGCTCATAATCTTTCCCCACTACCAGAGGACAGCCACATTCAGAAGACAAGGCAGCAGCTGACAGGATGTTTGGCTACCACAGTTCTCTTAAAAATTTGAGGGCAGAAAGGAGTTGTTCAGCTGCAAGCCACTGGTGGGGAGAGGTTGGGGCAAGTCATTGCTCCTGCTCTGTGTGGCAGCCAGGACTTCTGCTGCTCAGGGGTTTGATGCATGGCAGGCCTGCAGGTCTCCTTGAGAAGGATGGCCCGCAGGAATTGGGCCATCTTTCTATGATGGGAGTGTTGTCTGTTTCCCAGCATTCCCACCACATTTCCTGGTGATTACACTAAGAGACAGGCCTACAGTATGAAAAGCAGAGATGTGGTAGTGCTGAAACTCAACACTCTGTGTGTCATGTTCATTCCAAATGTTGAGAAAGAAAAATCAGAAAAGATACACACAGGTGTTGGACAGTGAATGTAGGATGCAGAATGGCACAATGCAAAATGCTTCCTTTGGTCATTTACTATTGTTAATGAACAAAAGGCAGAATAGAGTCACTTCGTGTTACAGTATCAGTAGCATAAAACAAATAACCTCCAAACCATTACAGTCTCAAGATGGATGTGTCTGGTGCATGGTCTGGTGCATAGGTAAGTATTCCACTGGCAGTTGGGGCTCCCTATATCCTGATATGCCTTGCATGGTGATCAGCATGACACTACAGCTTGAGTTTTGATAACAGAATTAACAGTTTGATGTTACAGATTCTTTTGGAAGTCACTCCCCAGGTTTAGTGAGGCTGCTGAGCTGATGTGGGATCTCCACAGCAGTGCGAGTTGGTCCCCTCTTACACAGTCTAAAGCTAAACACAGGGCACAGCCACTGAGAGGCCACTGTGGCCCCTTTTTCTCTCCTCCAGCAGATCTGCTCTGATTTGGCCTTATTAATACCTTCTACATAAAGTTATCTTCAATATAAAATGCAATTTTCTCATTTTTATTATGATTATTATTGATAGAAGCAGATGACTGAATACCAGTTATTTCTGACTAGTTCTGCTTTCTGGTTTTCAGGTACTACCAAAATACTACACATTGTAGGCTCTTTCATCAATGTGTATGTGTTTACTGTTTATACTTCAGTTTGTAATAGAATTATTTTAAATGATAGGATTTATTCCAAATCCTGTGAACTCATGAACATCGTTCTCCTGCCCTTTCTTTTGTGTCTTTTCAGGGACAGTGTCACATTTCATGGTGCTCCTTCAGGGGCACCTCTGACACAGAAGGAAGTAGTGAGGACAGAGGAGCAGTGTGACATTGCTCTGGAGGATGCGGTCTGCCTCCCATTGGAGTGGCTCCAAGTCCTTGCTTGCACACCAACTTCTCAGCTTGCACTGAGCACCACCACTGTGCTGCAGACCACTGGATCAGCCACCAGATGTGCTGTACTTAGGCTCCTGCAGCAGAGAAGGCTTGGGTGTCACACTGCGTAGCTGAAGGGAAGGCTGACACAGAAGCCACCTCTGCAGTTCTTGGGGTGTGGGAATGCAGGTAGTTTCTTCAGCAGCAAAGCCATTTAAAGAAATTTCTACTTCAGGTCACAGCTACTCTGTGTCACAGTTTGTCACAATCTGAGGAACCTCTGTTACAGGGCCTTGGGCCATTACAGTGAAAATCCCTCTTGGAAAGCCCTTGAGAGTTTGTTAGTTTAGCTTTGTTTTGATTGCAATCATTTCACTGTCAACTCAATTTTCTCCTTAGCACACTTGAAAAATTTGCAAATAGAAATGAGTTGCCAGAAGTCTGAAGCTCCCCTTCTGCTGGCTTTACTGTTGAACACAACTGTGATCTGTGCAACAAGTGCCTCCTTAAAACATGAGGCTAAGGGGGGGCCAGTGGCTCCCCCTCAGCAACATCATTCCAGGAACAGCCAGTGTAGACAGCATTTGATGATTCTGGCAGAATCGTTTTATGGAAGGGTGTTTAGGAGAAACTTAACTCTGCATGCTTGTCTACATTTAAGACTCTTGAAGGTATGATGGTATTGTTCAGACAGGATTTGTTGTTGCTTTTCAGGCCGTTTTATGAATAAAAGCCCTGATGCAGAAGTAGCTATACTAGTCTAGAGTTCTCTTAAATGGGAATACTATTCTGTTTCTCATACGCCAGTTGCTCTGGTAATGAACTGCACTTAGTTGTGACTTTTAACTTCATAAATAGATATGCTGCTTAATTGTTTACAGGAGGTTGAAGGATGTTGAGGTGGCTAGCTTGTGCTATCCTTAACAGATAAGCTAGTAACTTTGAAAAACCAGTTTTTCTTTATGACTTTTTTTTTCGGATGCCTCTGTCTTCATGTTTAAGTAGACATATCTTTAGCAGGGACATGTGTGCCTGTGCCTGCACATTTATCTGTTATGTGCACACACATACAGATTTGAGAAGCTGTAATAGTACCATTGTTTGCATAATGAGTTTCATTTCTCTTCAAAGGTCAGCACCTTAAGTGAATAATATAAAGACAGACTTGGAAAAAGTATTGTATGAGCAGTCAGCACACCAAGCCAGCAGCACCCGTTGGGTAGAGCTTGTCTTGGATAAAAAGCTGAATGCTATGGTTTCACTGACTTGTCGTTGAAGCCTTGTGGTTTCTGTGTAGGAGGCTGTACAGGCTGGACACATTCAACATCCTTGTTTCTAAGCTGTGAAATCTGTACATCTAATTTATGAAAATTACCTCTGGTTCAATTGTATTCTTTTTTTTTAATGAAGTCAACATATTTTCCTTGCATTCAGTGGAAACAGTAATGGAAATGTTTTAAGATGCACTGGTTAAGAGCATGTTTTGACCTCAAAAAGTGAGACAAATCAAGATACTCTTCATGATTAAGGTCTAGGAAATAAATTTTAAACTAAATTCAGAGCGACAGATGTGTGAGGAAAGCAGTTTCTCAAGTGTGGAGACGAATAGAGTACCTGTGAGAAATGACAGAGGCATTATAAAATACGAATCTTCTACCTGAAAATTTGATTTTAAAAACCTCAAAAGCTAAGTAATTTAGAATAAACTCTTTATATACTATAAATGGTACCAGTACCATTTAAGGTAACCAGGAGTATCTGTAGTCGGAAAAGGTGGTCTAAATAAATAAATAAATTCATAAAATCCAAGACTGAAGAATCTAAAAGTAGGACAGAGAGGGAACTGCAGCAGAAGCAGTAGCAATCACAGCAAAACGTAATTGAGCAGTTGATCAGTTGTGTGTTTTTCCTTCTGTAGTTGAGTTCCACGCTGCATTCAGTGACTTGATTCTCAGGATCACAGAACCATCACTTCACTGGAGCCAGGAGAGCCATAGAACCATAGACCTGTATGAGCCTTCATTCCTTCCCTCACTCTCCTCCCTTGTGCTCTGGTGAGTGCCTCCCATCTTGTAACTCCCCAGAAGCTGACCTGTAGCTATACAGGACACTACACTTGAACCTCTAATACTAGCAAATCTCATTCCCTTCACTGTCGGCAGCAGTGACTGCAGTGACTGCCCAAACTTTGAGTTTTCACCAACAACAGCTTTGCCTCTGCCAGGCAAGTTCCCAGAAGCATGTACACCATTCTCTCTAAGTGAACCTAGGGGAATGAATTAAAAAATAACAAAGACCTCTGGATAGAAAACAAAGGAGAAGAAAAATAACATTCAAGTTAATAAAACAGAGTTTCTTGCCAAAATGTAAATGAAATTACTATTTGTGTGAAAAGAACTACTCAGTGTGTTTGTGGGAGTACCAAAATCTGTCTGAAAACATTAGTCAAAGACTTCTGTGTGAATAAAGATTGAAAGTGTGATCACCCACTTAGCTATTTCAGAGGGATGACTGCAAGATTAATCTTAATAATTTTCAGTAATTTCCATATCAAACCATTAATAGAAGGCCATAGATTTTAATTCCTTGTTACTATCTCATCAGTCCATTCAGGAGAATTGTTCTTTTTCAAGAAAAAAAGTGTTACTCTTGACATTGTACCTTTGACTGGAAAATTAAGGTGTCTTGTCCTGCTTGTCTTTTCTTTTCAGAAACCTGAGACAATAAATATGATGACTGCATTTGTAGATGAATATACAAGAAAACAGTAAAACTTGTCTCTAAAAATACTCTTCTGGACAAGGACATTTTTCTTGCCTGTTAATTCTGAGCTTCTTGCAGACTTTACAATTGATACCAGTTCCTTGAGCAGGACAGTGCTGTTTCTCTGAACTAACTTGTGGGAAACCAAAAGGCATACCAGGAGGCACTGAAGATCCTAGCCCAGAACAATGGTAGCTTTTGAAAATCACTGCAAGATATGTAGATAGGCAGACAACCAAGGATTAGCTTCCTTTTGAAGCTTCCTTTTGAAGCATCCAGATTTTACCCAGAAGCAATATCATAGCTTCATC
The DNA here is from genome assembly GCA_013398615.1 of Brachypodius melanocephalos. Taxonomy (NCBI): domain Eukaryota; kingdom Metazoa; phylum Chordata; class Aves; order Passeriformes; family Pycnonotidae; genus Brachypodius; species Brachypodius melanocephalos. Next base: position 2,118,317 of record VZSR01001831.1, on the reverse strand, counting down.
ATCATTCCTTCCCATATAGCTCAGTTTCCACTCCTGGACCCTCCTTTTCTGATTATCATAAGGATTACACAACTGTTTTTTTATTCAACCCATGGAAAAACCCTGTCAAGGCCTCTTCTGCTTGGTAGCTAAGCCTCCCAGGATAGCTGCATCTCTTAAATCTCCCCTTCTGTAGGCTTGAGCCCCTATGTTGAGGGCACAGCTGAAAAGTCAGAAGAGATGCTGATGGCACTTCAAAGGCTGCAAAATACTTGCACTTGGTACTGCTCCTCAAAGGGCAAAAACTTGAAGGGAAGTGGAAACATTAAACCTGAGTACAGGAAAACTCATGAGAATCGTAGAAACGGCCTGAGGAAAAAAGGAGACGAAGAGATAATTTCCAAAACACCCGGAGATCAAAGGAGGCTGATGGGCTTTCAAACACTGTGGCAATCTGCAGGGAAAGGTTAAAGAACATTGTTTTCAAAGGTGCTGTGAAAAACGCAGAGCATGGCAGAGAAGCAACAGACCCTGTAGATTTTTTCTTGTCTCTTTTCATTGCCATTGCCCTCTCCACAACTGATTTGGCCACACTGAGAGAAATGTCACTGTTCACTTTAAATTGCCTTTAAATTGAGCTGAGATTAAATAGTTCTACCCTCTGATATAATCATGTGCCATGGAAGCTCTCCTTACTCATTGTCTGGGCTGCATTGTTTTCTACTTTATTGCTAGACATAGTTCAATGCACAAACTTTCCCTCTCTTTCAGCTCTGTTCACCATATCCTGATTGATTTTATTAAGTTTGGTCAATTTATGTCAAAGCTAATAAATAACTAGACATATTAAAATGTTCTCTGCTGGCACTTTCATATGATAATTTCAATTTTCCATTAATTATATTTAATTTTGAAGTTTTATTTGAAATAGTTTTAAAAGCTGGTAAATAAACCTTCATTGTTTAAAGCAGAATACCTAACCTGCAGTGAGCTTTTTTTCTTGATCATCTCAATAGTTGCAGTGTGTTTTATGCCACTTCATATGGTTTTTGTCAAATTAAAAAAAATCAGATGCTCTCCCTTGTTAGGTGGTCAGTCTAACATTTATGGTCATTCTCTGTGCTTTCTTAGATCTTTATGATTCAGTATACATGCTCTGAAAGTTTTTAGTTTTTTCACAGGTGACAAACAGTGCCAGGGTTATATACAGTGAGTAACCAGTATTCCAGAAAAATGGAGGACAAAGAGAAAGGACACAAGTAAAACCAGACTTTTGGCATAAAAAGCCTGAAGTTGGTTCTTGTCCTTCCTACTTGATGCAGGAGGGTGAAGTGATCTGATATAAAAAAGGAAGGTCAGTAAGCCAGTGTGCCAAAGTAGAAATACCCAGGCACTTCAAGGCAATTCATAAGGGGCAGGGATAATGTAGATTAAAGGTGAAATAACTTCTGCCTTAATTTTCGTCTGCTTCTAACAGGGGCAGGACAATTTCATTAACTTACCAGGCTAGGGAATGTGGATTTGCCACCTGTTTGGACAGGTAGTAGTTTCTTTTTTTCTCTGACAAAAAGATAAGTAGTAAAACTTTTGGAATTCAAACTGTCTTTATGCTGCTCCTTGATGTTTAAAGGAAGAAAACTTCAATGTTTTTATTAAAGGCCAAGAGGATGGTCAGGAGAAACCAGTATTTTGTACATTAAATTGTCTTCTCTGTATAAAACTGTATTTCATACAATACAGTGTCTTCTCATTAGTGTAAATCATTCTTCAGTGTTACTTAAAATCTTCCATAAGTTAGTGGAAAATGGCCTAATATGGGTTGCTGTGAACTGCTGTGTCTTATTAGTTCTTTAGACCTACACAGCACTTTAATGCACCTAGTGAAAATGGGGTAAAAGAGCCTTATTTAGCTATTTTTCTGTTCCTATTTTATGTATTGCCTGGAATCACAGTCCCTTTGGCTGCCTCTTGCCCTGGACTTCTTCTAAGAAATCTCTATATTCTTACTGAAAGGATTCAAAGGAACTTGCACCTCCAGGGTATTGATTTTCTTTTCTCCTATGAGCTAAGATTTCTTCAAGAATGACACTGAATGAACAAGAGCAGCTCAGAGTGGGGGGTGAGCATTCACATACCGTGTATGAATCAGAGCAGCTGAGTCCACACCTCCATTGCCTCTCAATCTAGTACTGAGAAAGCTTTCCAGGGCTGATTAGTCATTTGAGTGAAGTGCAATAAATGTCAGAGAAATGAACTAACACAGAACCTCGCTGAGTGTGAGGCATAGCTGCTCTCTAGTGGACTTGTGAATAGTGTCAGCAGCTCTAAGTACGCTTATCCCCAGCAAATAATACAAATATTCTGCTGAGAGACAGAAGGTGAAAATTCTCTACACCTGTGAGTTCAGCTGCTTCACTTTCTTGCCACTTCTTCTCTCTTTGTAGCTGACTTACAGCAGAGCTACAGTGAAAAAACAGTGCAGAAGCAGCTTTAAAAAATATCTCCTATCCAGTGCTGTGGAGAGACAGTATTTCATTGTCTCTATGTTGTGGGTTTGTTTGCAGAGGACAGTGTTTCCACTTAGCATCGTGAGAGTGACAAGTATCTTAGAGGTAAGGAAAACTCTTTTATCAGAAAAGGGGGAGGTATTCAAAGTACAAGTGCTTATTTCCTGAGGCGATACGGAAAGCAGTGGAAAAATATCTGCTGCACAGAGGACCTTCACTTTTGGGAACGTGAGATCTTCCTGTGCTTTCTCAGGAGAAAAGTTAATGATTTCTATGAGATTGCAGTCAAATAAGTGCACAGAGAGCCTTGGAAAGGCAGGTCCTGCCCAGCCCAGTCTGTGGCTGGATGTGGTATGGAGCAGTGCTCAACCTACAAACACCCCCAGGGACAGCACTTCTGTTCCTGACCTTTCCAACAGCTGCACTGGCTCACTGTTTGGCCTGCTGTCCACTACATTTCAAGGAATTTTCCTACATCCACCAAAGTGCCCCAAGTAATAATCTCCTGCCTGTATTGATTCATTGAAAGATAATCCTTAAAAGAATTTCAGAACAAACCTATCAGTTACAATATTTTGTTGCAATAATTTCATCAAAAATCAGTGACAAATTTCATAAGCAGCCCCTGAAATACCTTAGGGACAAAATAACATGATTCAAACCCACTAAAGGTTTATTGGAGAGACTGAAAAATTAGTCTCTAATACTATGACCAAAATGAAGTGTGCAATGAACTGCCTTCTGGAGAGAGCCTTGGTGCTGTGCAAGAATTGTTCAGCCATGGACAAAGCACTGGTGTGTTTGTGTATTTTAGTCACAAATCCAAACAACAGCCCCAATGGCACTGCTATGAAGAAAGGGAGCTCCATCCTCACTGGAACTGGGACACTCACAGTGATAAAACTGGTTTGATTATGGATCCTCTGGTTACACTAAATCACATTAATTCTTTTCTGGCAGGGATAAAGTCCACCCTTGTTTTGTTGCTCATGAGTAATTGCTTGCATCTTCCATTGGGAAGGAGTTCACTAAGTCCTTCCATCTACATACCTCAAAAGAGAGGGGGTATGTAGTTCTGTGCCTGAAGTGAGGAGCTAAGCTAAGAGTCTGGAAGGGCTTCCACCTTTGCAGAGCAGAGTATTGAACACCTTCCTTTTAGTGAAAGTAAGGAAAGACTTCCTTACCTTATTAAGTAAAAAAAATCTGGATTTTGTAATCTGTGTCCCCAAGTAAATGGATATATTGTCCATTGCTCCTTCCATTGTGTACACATTTGAACACATGAGGTGCTGATCTTTAGCATTACACAAGCACCTAACCCTTAATATTGCAGTATAGATGATAGCAGTGAATGGGAAGTAAATCTTTTTACCCTTTTGTTACCCTTATGTGGACCATCACTTCCATCCTTTAGAGGGAGTTAGGTAATGGTGGTTTAAATGAAAAAGGCTTAAACTTTAAAAGTAGGAATAGGGCCATAGGGCACTTAACAGGCACATCTGAAGGACCACCTTGATCTGTGAAAATATGTCAGTTTGATCTCTGCAGAGGTGAGAATATGTACATGAAAACTAATATTGTCTATTTCCTTTTTGTTCAGCTTCCTGTATGCAGAGCCCAGGTTGTTTATTCTTGTGAATGATGCAATGGGTTAACGGATAGTATGTGGGTTATCAGTAAGGAAATCTGAAGGTATAAGGACCATAACAGTACCTAATGTTTCACTTTGATTAAACTGGTGGAATTCTGTCTAAATGGAAAATTGTGAAGGTGTACAGCCCTCATTTCATCAAGAGGATATGGTAGGAAGTAACTCAAAAGACAGTTTGTCATATTATTTCTAAATTATTGTCATATTATTTCTAAATTATTAAATGCCTTGAGGACTTTCAATTTGAAACCCATGCAGTCTTATTACAGAAGATTTTACAAAATACATGCATGGTCCTTCTTTGCCAAGACTGAGATTTAGCGAGATGTGAGGCTCAGGGGAAGGATTTGGTGGATTTACTTAGGAGCTAAGAGAAATCACCAGGAGGTTGCATTCTCTAAATTCACTTGCACAAGAGAATGAGTGTGTTTCCTTTTGGATGCTGCTTCCATGACAAGCAGCCATGTGTATGTCAAAGCACTTTATTTGCTTTAGAAATCTAAGTAAATTTAAAATATTTTATATCAATTAAAAAAAATACATATATCTTCCTTTCTGTTTCTTTGCTGCTTTATAGGGTGTACAGAAATGCAGGATAAAGCTCAATTGCCTCTTAGAAATGAAAAGAGCTGGCACACAGGGAAGCCGCCCTTAATCCCCAACCTTTGAGAGCTTTAAGGTGCCTGGCAGAGCTTCCCTCATGGGGATCCACTCCAGGCTAGGTGTCACCCAAACCCTCATGCAGTCCAGTCTGCTCCCCTCCAGGTAAGCCAGGAGAGAGGCTAGAGTATCCATGCACAGGAAAGGCAGCAGCAAGACTATTGCAGTTGCTGCATTCATCATTGCGTGTCTCACTGGTTCTGAAACGCCCTTTTTTGTCTTATGCAAAAATATTTGATGCTTTATGTGGGCGGCAATCAAGATTTTCTTTAAGGTGGGTCTAGTAGATACTGGTTTTGTGCCCAACTGCTCTTGCTTGAATAAAGATCAAGAATAATGTTTTTTAAGAAAACAGTAGGGAGAGAATGCCCTTGGGTTACCTCACCTTAGCACTGCATGTTGGTGTTTTGAAACTAGGGTGGGGTGGTTTGTATTTTGATAGACCATTACCTAGAAGGGAAGTAAATAACCTGAAACCTTGACCTGATTAGTGCCTTGTTCCTCACCAATGTTGTTGTTTATATGCTGCAGAACTGTCTGTGAGGGCAGCCAGGAGCTAAAGACAGTTCTTTACACTAAAGGCTGGCAAGCAGTTTTCCTGGGATGACTTCACCAAATACATTAGTTTACCCAAGGCTCTGAGAATTAAATGTACAGGCAATATTTTCCTTCTAAATTTATAGGTAAGAGGTACCTGAATGAGTGCCTTCAGTGCCAACCACGTACATTGTGCTGCAAGATGCATGACCTGCATGGTGCTGGCACCAGTAAGAACCTCTGTGGCATTAGTCACAGCTAGTGGCTACCCACAGTCACTCAGGCTGTCTGAGCAAGAAAACTTGTGGGTTTGTTTCAGCTTCCTTGCTAGAAGTCTCAAAGCCAAACATCTTCCTTTTGGGCAAGAGATGCACTCTCAAACCTGACTTACCCTGCTTATTTCTTTCATTGGCCTGTCCACATCACAAGCCCTGTGCTCCCCTGATGGTGAAGGAACAGTTCCCAGGGCCTCACTGTTTGTAAAGCCCATATCTCCCAATTTCCTCTTTTTCACCTAATACTGACCATTTCTCTCTCTGCCTTCTGAAACCTTGGTTTTGTTTTAAACAGATTAATTGTGTTTGCCTTGAGAGAGGCTTTTTTGTAAAACTCTGCCTCATTGCTGCTCCACTCCTTCCTAAATCTCAGACGGAAAATGCCTCATTCTGTCTCCAGACTTGTTTTTCTCTACTGCTGGGACTGATTTAATTCTTATCTGCTCTCCCAGTATTTCTCAAAAGATGCTGCAGAAAACAAAGCTGTATTGTATTGAAACAGAAAACAATTTCAGAATGGAATTAGTCACCCTATCTTCAAACTCCAGCTAAAATTAATTTTAAAAAGGATGATTCACAGTAGAAAGTCTACATGAGGTTTCTCAAATTCATTTCTGGTTTATCATCTGTGAGGCAATTCTGTGCTTGTCATTCTGGCAATGTGGTATCATTTTACTTGAAAATGGCTTGGAGGTTTTACTGATTCATTCTGGGAGATGACTTTGTTGGTAAATTAAAAGGTTATTTTTGCTTCTTTCATGAAGTATTTGAAGCATATTTCAGACTATAGAAAATTTAAGTAAAAGTAAATCTATAATAAAACATAACAATAAGTGCAGTCAAAATGCAACAGACTTAAAGCCAGTGTAAGCCAGTGCTTTTTTTATGTGACACACAGGCTGTGGAACCTCAATATCATCAAAGTAAGAACTTGGTGAGATTGAGTACAATTAGGCACACTGGTAACATCATCTCTAGTTAAATTACAGCAAAGGGATGAAAAGAAAGCATCAAACCTGGGGACAGTGATGCCTGTCATGCATTCTTTCAATGCAGGAGTAGTGCCTGGTGCCACAAGCTGCCGGGGCTGCCTCAGCTGGGTGCTGGGGCTGGTTTTCAGTCTCCTCAAGCTGGATCTGACCTTGCAGTTCCCTTCACTTGGGCAAAGGCTGTGACTTTCTGCAGCCTCTGTAAGGCTTGGCAAGCAGGATTGATGCCTGGATCTGGTGGTGCATTGGCTTCCTTGGGTTTTAAAGGACAGTGATTCCCCTACCTACCCCAAAATTCCTGTCCATCTTGATCATATCAGACCAAAAGTCTGGTCCAGTGTGAAGTCTGTTTCCAGTTCTATATGATGAGTAGAACGAGTATTTTGTAATCTGGCTGAAAATGTACCTTGCTCATATGCCTACTTTTCTATTATCAAATGATCCCCAAAGAGGGAGTCCACAGAACAGCTTTGGTGGTAGTTGAGCTGTGCATCAGCTGCAGGAGCACTCTGCAGACCCCAGCAGTGTTTGGTAGACTGGTAGGACTGCGTGCATTTGGGGGATTAATCCCTGAGGGTAAGGGAAGTTCCTGAGCTCACAACAAATTGCACCGGATTTCAATAAAAAACATAAGTGCAGTAGTGAAAAAAGGATACTGAAATACTCTTTAAATTTTTCCGTTTCCCTAACAGGCTTTTTTCAAAATTATTGCAAGGAAGATTGTGAACTAACCAAGCTTTACTACTCAGGTGAGAGCAATGGAGCAGAGAAGTGGCACAGGCCTCCCCCTGAGCCCCTCCTGCTTGGCTGCCAGCCCCAGCTGCTGCAGGTTAATGCAGCACCTGGTGACTCCAGGATGAAGGGTGACTAAGAGAGTGACAAAAGTTAGTGGAGGCTGCCATGAAGCCCTGTGACAGGGAGGTGTGACATTTATGGCAGTGCTAACATGCTTGCTGTGAATTGCAGGAAGGTCAGATGAGGTCAGATGGCCAAGCTCCTTGGCTCTCTTGCTGAGGGCTGTCTGAACTAGAAATCAGCTGCTGCCTGGTGAAAGCTTTTTATGAATCGTTTTGAATTAATACTCATGAAGGTGGTGCGAGGGGTCAACATGAAGAAGGATCAATGCTGACTGTGGTGCTGCTGACTGGGCAGACTTCCCATGCTGGCACAGTCACAGAGGCAGCAGAGCTGTTCTGAGATCTGCAGCTGCCCGTAAACTCCACGTGCTGACAGCTTTCCCAGGCTCTGCTAGCACTGTCAACCAAACAGCCTCTGGGATGAGTCCAGAGGAGAACCACTGAGTTGATCACAGGGCTGGAACACCTCTCCTGTGAAGACAGGCAGAGAGACTTTGGTTGTTCAGCTTGGAGAAGGAAGGCTCCAGGGAAACCCTACAGCACCTTCTAGTATGTAAAGGTACAAGAAAGCTGAAGAGGGACTTTTCACAAGTGCATAGGACAACGGAGAATACCTTTAAGCTGAAGGAGGGTAGGTTTAGATTAGATTTAGGAAGAAATTCTCTACTGTAAAAGTGGGGAGGCATGAAACAGGTTACCCAGAAAAGTTGTGCACTCCCCATCCTAGGAGGTGTTGCAAGACCAGGTTGGATGTGGCTCTGAGCAGCCTGGGATAGTGGAAGGTTTCCTGCTCATAGCAGGGGTGTTGGAACTAGATGAGCTTTAAGGTCCCTACCAACCAAAACAGTTCTATTCTAAGATTAACCAAATTTTCACAATCTACACAATTTACTAGAGCTACATTTCATATACTTACCAACCACATCTACTGCAAAGGTGATAGATATGATTTGTTTATGATTTATTTAGAAATCATTTTATGTTATTAAACTAGTGTGCTTTGTTTGGGGGAGTTTACTGTTCTTCTAGTGTATAATAGATATTCTTCCTAGCATTCTAAGGGTAGTCATATTCATGTGGGGAAAAATGAAATCCCCTGTCCATAGCTGAATTTCAAGCTGAATATATCACAGAGAGAAAAGGATATAGATAGATAGATAGATAGATAGATAGATAGATAGATAGATAGATAGATTTCATTACTTTGGTGTGTTTTAAGTCTATGAGCTGTCATACTAATAAGCAACCACCTCTTAGGGGCAGAAATGAAAAGTTTTTCTTTATAAGCCTGGATTCACTCACACCCATAGGTCACAAAAGCTTCAGCAACATGAGCACTGCAGGTCCACAAGTACTGAAAAGATTATCAGATGTCAAAGGTTCTCATTCAAGGTTGCCTTTAAAGTGATACTGTCTGTCTACTGGAATAGACAGATAAATAAAAATAAATGTTTTATTCCTGAAGACTTCATCAGAGGGTGTTTCCTTAGGTATTATTCCTGCAACTGGGAATGGTATGAGAGGTTTTTACTTGGTTGCTGCCGTAGAAAGTCGAGTTTCACTAAGCAGACTAGGATTCAGATATTCCATGAAGTTCTGAATTAAATAAAACAAAATTACTTAACATCAGTAAACGTGAAGTTAATTTAAATTTATGTTTATATGAATCAGAGGCCTAGACAAAATAAGAAAATAAGAATTTTATGCTTATGAAGTTAAAAAAGAAAAATAGCAGCACTCACTGTACAGTTTGGAAAGCTGTCCTGTAGTATAGCCAAATTAATTTCTTTCCTTTGCACTCATGCTCAAGGTTAGGGTAGAAGCTTTGATTTCAGACTAATTATTTCAGACACCATCTGCTCATACACACAGTAATAAACATGAGAGGGATAGCAGGAGATTTCTGCCAGAGCAGTGCCATCTATGTTCTACCCCCTAAGGAATGACCCAAACAATAGATAGGTTCATTAATACAGCAAAAATGTGTTGAAGAAAAATGCCTTTATCCACATACTCATGGAGTACATTATAACATGGCCAATCTTAACAAGTTTCACAATGAATCGTAGGTGGGAACTGAAAAAAGCAAACTGTTGCCCAAACATCATTACGGTAAGTGTAAAGGAAAAGAAACATTGTAGGTGGGGATCGTAGTTCTGAGCCATTCCTTTGGTATCTTATATGTAACTGTCCCAAAAAAAAACCCCAATAGGACTTCACCGTCACAAATGTCCCGTTCTGCAGCCTGCCTGTTCTTGCCTGGTTGGCCACAACCCCTGAGCACTTCTGACAAGAAAAAAAAAACATAATGCCATTTGACGTATTTCCCATTTCCACTCCTGTTCAGTGATATTTTTTCCTTCTGTCTGCGGTTGTTTAACCTTGATCCAGTCATTCAGGTGAGAAGAGAGAAAAGTGGAAACAAGGCTATGTATTTTTCCTCCCGTGTGTCGAGACACGGCACAGTCAGAGATGGACAGAGTGGCTTTCGAACTGAAGTGTTCTTTGAAAACAAAACAATATTTTGATTATGGCTCAGTGACATTTAATTTCTGCAGCCAATAGTAATTATTTTACCATCTGGAATAGTGACTGTTGAATTTTCCCCTAGGGATGGCTGAGGAGATTGTGGGGAAGCACCATCCAGGTGCCAAGCTCCAGAATCCACAGTGCAGCCAAGGATCAATTCTACATTTTGCAAAATCATCCTTTGCCTGTGTGTGCTTAGACTTTGTTATTTGCAAGCTGTTCAGCTGCAACAAAAATTTCCATGGAGTAGAGAGCAGGGAAGCATATTTTGGGATAAAATCCAGGCTGCTGTTTCCAGCCTACGAGCTGCCTACATTGCACTAGCAGCTATGAATTAGATGACTCAGTCCTGTGTGGTCACAGTCAGTCAGAAAATAGCAATGTTTGTGGCACACAGAGTGCTGTGGCTGGTCCCAACCTATTGAGCAAATCAGTGTTTACAATGACCATTGCACTTTTTCTTTCCCTGTGCAACACCTTGAGCAGCCTACTTGATTTTTTAAGAGCCAAGTATACCAGTGATAGCAGGGCTAGTGCTTTTAGAAGTGAGTCTTGGAAATAGTGGGTGAAAATTTCCTCCTCCTTTTAGACACCTAAATGAAATGCCTGCCTTCAGAAACAGGTTCTGAAAGCCCCGGACCTTATCATTAGTGACATATTGTTGAGATCTGTTATCTGTGTGCTTCCACAAGTGACCTAGAATAAGAAGAGAAGAATTCTTGATTTTAGAAATGGAAGAATTTGCCCTTTACGGAGTCCTTCATGACGCAGAAATAATCAGACTGTCTGCTGGCCTTTCCTTTGACTATCATTGCATGGGATGTTCTTTCATCAGTGTGGAATTACCCAGTGGCAGTCAATGAGCTGGAGATGATCCAAGATGGTTTTGTTGGCCGTGCTGCTTTCCCAGGGTGAGAAGAGTTGGGGCAGAAAATCCACCACAGCGCAAGTGAGCAGGAGGAAAGCAGAGCAGGGGGAATTAATGGCACACCACAGCAACTGTAGTGACTGCTGCAGGCCACAGCCACAGTGTGGATTGAGGTTGCCCTCGGATTTTTCACTGATTTCTTTTCAGCATATCTGCAGCCAAAAAAATCACGTCTAGCTTTCTTTTAGCTTTGCTTTAGCAGAGCCAAAGCAGACTTCTTGCTGTTGTCTGCAGCAGGGTGCAAAGGCTTGGGACAGGGTCTCTTCTCGATGTCAGGGAGTAGCACACAGGCCCTGGGTGCTAAACACAGTAAGGGAACTTGTGTGGGCAGCTAAGGCTGTCAGAGGGGTTTGGGGTGTGTATTTTGGGGTGTGTATTTCTACTGTTTCATGTTGCATAGAGTCTGGCTGCAGACTAATATCAACTGGGAGTCAGGAAACATGAATATACCATACCACATTTGATTTTGTCATTGTTATTACGAAGACAACCACCCAAAGACCCTAATTCTAGCTTATAGGAATAACTAAAGCCTGCCTAATCTCCACTAGGATTTCACTTCAAGTTAGCTCCAGTTAACAATTCTCGAGTTGATCTCTTGAGATTTGGGTGGGTTTTTGAGTGTTTTGCCCCATGAAAAGCCCTGAGCCAGATGCAAGAAAGAAGCGGAGTCTTCAGATTCTTGTTTCTCAAGGTTTCTTGCTTTGTTTATTATTTCTTATCTTGCAGTTTTCTCTTGTGCCTAGACAAGATCTGTGCAGCAGCTCAGGCACTAGGCGACTCCCTGCCCCTGAGCTGTTGCTGCCCTCTTATACTAATTCTTACGTATCTGTTATTTACACTTACATACCAATACCTACTATCTATACTAGACAGATCATCTGTACTCTGACCCAATCTCTTTGAACTACTTTGTGCCACATCACAGCAGAAGATGGAGACGACGAAGAAGAAGAACCCTGGGCACCGCCCCAAATTCTCCATCTTGCTCCCATTCACCTCCATTCTAAAAACCCAAAACTACAAATTTTTCACCCTATGATAACCTAAACTACTGTCTTTTGCACTCTTGTGACTTTGTGACTTTTAATTCCTCTCCCAGTGTTGGCAACCTTTCCCATGGACTGAAATTAGAGACGGTGTCTTCCCGGGATCTGTGCCAGGATCTCTGACCCTCCTGTACAGATCCCAAACCCCCCTGTACAGGTCTCCAACCTTCTTGCTCAGATCCCAGACTACTTTGCCGGCGTCCCTGACCCTCCAGGATGACCAAAGGGATGCCCTGGACTCCGACAAACAATACTTATTTTTTCAGAGGTAAGATCTTGCCACAAAGAGTAGTTTCCTTTAAATCACTGGATTTAGATGGACATTCTAGGACTAAATACATATGCTGAAGTGTTGGTCTAAATGGACTAAGGAAGGGGTCCTTAATTTGGATTTCTATCTCTGGATGAAGGGCTCGGAACACAAGCCATATGAAGAACGACTGAGGGAACTGGGGTTGTTTAGCGTGGAGAAAAGGAGACTCAGAGGTGACCTTATCACGCTCTACAACTTTCTGAAGGGTGGTTGTAGTCAGCTGGGAGTTAGTCTCTTTCTCCAGGCAACAATGGACAGAGGACACAGTCTCAAGCTGTGTCAAGGGAGATATAGGCTGGATATTAGGAAAAAGTTTTTCACGGAAAGAGTGATAAAGTACTGGAATGATCTGCCTGGGGAGGTGGTGGAGTCACCATCCCTGGATGTGTTTAAAAGCCTGGATGTGGCACTTGGTGCCATGGTCTAGTTGAGGTGTTAGAGCATAGGTTGGACTCGATGATCTTGAAGGTCTCTTCCAACCTAGAAATTCTGTGATTCTGTGATTCTGTACAACCTTGAGCAGTTTCTCAAACATCATCCTTTTCTGATTGAATAATGAAGGAAAAAATTGTTTCCTGAAAGGGCTTGTGAGAGGCAGGCATTAGCACTGTCTAATATTTAATCTAGATGAAGTTAAATTAGGGGTGAAAAAAATACTTGCAGGAGACTTTTAACCACTTTTTCTGTCAGAAATATGCAAAAAGAATTGCCATGCTAGGCAAAGTCTGTCTACACATCTTAGAAATTAAATATTTGGTAGAAGTTTTCACCACTGTAAGATCTTTTTCTCTCTTTTGGTAATCTCTACAAGAAAGAATAAAAATGGATAAACTATATGAGCGCCCATCTTAATGGGAGTCTTAATCCAGAATATACCTGTCTGCACATGGAGTTACTCAGAAAGATCTGCTCTTCAGCAGATTCAGATTCCACCCTTAGAAATGCAGAGCAGGAACTTCCCCTTAAACAAGAGCTAAAGTCTTCCCAAAACTAGAGGCACTATTCCGTAGTCTCACCTTTTTTTAGTGTGCATTCTCCTTTTCCAAATTACTGATCCATAAAATTGCAAAAGCTAGTACTGACATGAGAGCTGTGCAAGGGGAAAAAAGGGTGATTAAACAATTTGCCTCTGTCAATGGCTCAAGACAAAAGCCTATATCTTCAGTTCCACATTTCTTTGGTATAAGAAGAAACAGGTCTGCAGAGAGGCTTCTTAAAATAAAACAAAATTCAGCCTAACTGCTGGTTCTGCCTGTGTATTAAACATATTTGTTGGCTTGTGGGGGCTTCTCTTACTCAGAACTGAAGTGAGATTCACAGGAACATTTGTTTACTATGTATTCGATCAACCGGGTACAACCTTTATCATGGCAACTACATTAGACAGAAAAGAACAATGCATTAGGATAGTATTGGCATTTGCAACGTAGTTTTTAAGGTCTGTTCAAGATGAAAAACACAGAGATCATAAGCACATATTACTGGAATGAAATTTCGCAGGAACCAGAAGACACCCACTTTTTCAGCGCAAAGATTGCTGAAAGGCATGACACTGAAAAAGATTAGATATATAAAATAGAGAATATCAGTACAAGATCTAAATCAGAAGTCTCCAGCTACAGGTCAGAGACTTTACTGCTTAAATAGACAGTACTTGATTCCTCTGGATTCAAATTTGGAATGTTGGACTTCAAAATTTCCCAAGTTTGTGTGAAATGGAAGATGAGCAGCTGAGGGCATTTATCATGTCAAACAAAAAGGAATTCATAGTCAAAGACCCTGCTGAGAAAACCTGGCATCATCCTCAGGGAATATTTCTTCATAAAATCCTTAAGCCTGTTCTGGAGGGATTTATTCTAAACAAAAAATTAAAGACATTTGCTTTTGGTGGGTAGAAGAGGTTTTTACGGGGTGTGGATTGCAGCCAGCACAAGTTGAGATGCAAGCACTTTGCAGATCACACTGGCCAAAGCTTTTGTCAGGCAGCAGAGTGATTATCACTACTGTTAATCTTCACTTCCAATAATTTTCCTGCACTTTATTAATATAATGGAGAAACAACACAGTATTGCCTAGCAGCTGTCTAAAGTAAATATGTTTGTATTTGTAAGGAATGAGGGCATTTGGATGAGTACAGCACATAAAGGACTGTGGATTTTTTTACAAGACCTTATGCTGGATTTATCTGGTGTACAAAATAATGCAAACAATGAGAAAGATTAATAAATTGAGTGCTTTTTCAGTCAATAGAAAGAATCCAATGGGAAAATCTGCAAGGTCATGCAATTAAAGGCTAATAATGGAACTCAGCAACAGGCTGAAAGAAGGTTTAACAAGTGAATATATCTGCTGCTCTTTTAATTATGAGAGTTGGGCTTTGCAAGAGTATTGCCTTTCCCGAGCAATTTTCTCTGCCTTCAGAGACCTATGAACACTGTTTGAGGACCGGAGATTAATTAATCATGCCTCTCCTGGATTCACAGAGAGATTTGTTTGAGATTCCAGTTTTACTTCCAAAAGTAAAATAGTGTTCTTTTACATAAGGCTTGTGGTATTAAATCATGGCATAATGAGATCTAAGAAAGTGGTAAGTATAATTTTGAAATTCTGTGGGTTTTCCTTCTTGTTCTTCTCAAGGTCAGTTTCAAAATCTCAAAAACTTCTCCCAGCTCTCCCTCATTTTCAGTTATATTGTTCAAATTTTGCCATTCTAGTCAGAACCTTCATTTTGGGGTCCTTTGAACAGCCCAAAGTAAAACTTGAGGTGCTGTGCTGATTGATATCAGAGTCCTCTTAGGTATGTGACCTCTGAAATGAGATTTGTCCTCTTTGAAGGCAGAAAAAACCTGTGTTCACAACTTCCATCCACTGTGAAAACAAAACTTCCAAAACCTCCAGATACATCACCCAGCATTGCTGTAGAAATGCATCTGTAATGAACCAGATGCTGCTGATGTTGAAGCAGTTCTCTCTTTGGGTTTTCTTTCCAAGCTGTCTGCCGAGGTCCAAGTAATCCATGCGAGACGAGAACAACA